>VURO01022388.1:0-36273 GCA_015108175.1 Pelvicachromis taeniatus
AATTCAGACACTGCAGATGTCAATATAATAACCATATGAACATAGTTCAGCAAAGTACAGTAAAAGACAAATCTCCATGAATGCAGTGTACTGTATTTTACAAACGCATTACAATTTGTACAAAAATTAAAAGAGCAAAAATTAAAAGAAGAGGCATTCTTTCATTTAGCACTGTAGTGTTAAAAAAACAAGACTCATGACATTCATTCATCAAACCGCTCCTTAGATTCTGTGATCCAAAGACAGAAACTGTCCATTACAATTTTCTTTGCTTAAGGCTTCTGAAAAGTTTCAGTATCCTTTATTTGTAGTGTTTCCATTTGAAAAATGCTCTCCAAAGCCCCTCAAATCCTCACCGGCTATTTCCCCTCATCCAGGTGGATATTTGTAGTACCTCGCCGTCTGCAGAATCGTAAGTCTGTACCTCAAATGTAGGATTATGGTAGTTTTGCTACTGCAGCTTTGAATTGAACATCGTGAATTTTAACAGCAAAACAAAAATGTCTATGTCACAACAACAACTCCAAGCTGGATTCTCTAATCCTAATTAAGTTCTGCAGGGAAGCCTGAATGCATTTTACAACTAAAGTGATTAACGTTTAATACCCACTTCACCAGTCATTAGAGGGAAAAAAATAAAATGGCACCGCTTTAAAACGCTGGAAGTTACCGTTTGTTGATAAACAGTTTACAATTTAAAAAAAATAAAAATTAAAAACCTCAAAAGTATTAAGCTATTAATATTTTAATGTCACTGCTCATGTACTGTGTTATAAAACTATAAATTTACTATCTTTGTTTATTGCATTGAGCTACATATATCTATTTCATACGACAGACAGACCACATCTTCAATGCAGCCGAGAACGTGGAAACATGGGGTTCACAAACTGTTCACTGAAATGAACCAAAGCTGGAATTATTACGATACACGCGAATATAATGACTCTATATAGTGATCAAAGAGAGATAACCGATTCCATAGTGTTGTCTCTGCTGGTGTACAACAGGAAATATTAAAGAAGACAATAAACAAACCACTGTGGTAGGAGCACCCAGAGAGCACAGATCAGCAGAATTAAATAACAAAGTGAGGAGAAAAAAAAAAAAACACTAATTGATATAATGCTATACGCAGTTAGGGAATTAAATAGATTTTCTTTCATATAGGCAACATTAAGTTGAATCCTTTGAAGCAATGATGACGTATTCTAGATTTTACAGTTTCTAAATATCAAAATGACGTGCAAATTAAGCGATGGAATATACCAGCCATGCTTTGCTTTCTACTGTACACAGCTGCAGAAGTTTGCATAGTTAATCAAATACATGCATTAGCGTTTATTCATGCAATACTGCATTCCTTAATCATTCTCGATTTTGTACATTGACAACAAATTTACAAAAATGAAAACAAAAATTACAAATACAGACACGGAACTGTCGTGGAGATAAAGCTACGAGATGACCAATCCTGTAATTGATAAGTGGGAATCTTATATTTCGCCCTGAATTAGGATTTCTTATTTCAACCATGAATAAATTCAGCGACCCTCAAAGGCGACAGTTCGACACGTTTTCGGAATCAAACTGAATCCATCCGATGGACACCAAACAACAAAGACATTGTTATGATTTCTCTGCAATCGTAGTGTTTTATGATTGGAAGTAACTGATAAGCAAGGTTCACGTTTGGCAGCAGGGCTGTAACAGGTGTACAATATACTTCCAGCTTTCTTTCAATAGTTTAGACTGCACACCACCAATTTTAAGCTCAACAAACCGCTTGCCATTATAGACCTTTAACTGCAACTGCTAAATCAACAGCTCTCATCTAACCCTACATTATCAAAACAAAGAAAAGCTGTAAAAATGAGTGAAAACACCCTGTAGCTTTTAGTGTTCAACGTGCAGGAAAAGAGCCAAATAAAAGTTTTGGCAGCATCCGCGCCTCAAACCACAAAGCGTATTTACACAGTATGAACAGTGTGTTATAAACACTATACATTATGACTTTATTACAATATGAGATTGTCTACTGCATCATGAGATGTTCTAATAAATTGTTTATGTAGCAAGCACATTTATGGCCCTAAAAAAAAGCTTAATGGCAAGGCCCAGCTCTCTAAAATACACACTAACCACTACATTTCAATTACAGACTTCTTCTAAACAGGCAAACAAGAAAGGGAAAGCTAAATGTATTTAAAATGATCCTGCTTTGATCCAAAGTGCCATTGACAGCTTCCTGATAGATTACACGAGTTAAGTAGAAAAGAGCAGCTACAAGAATACCACCATATTTAAACAGCTGTATGTCATCTCTATGGTCTGTTGCAGCTTGAATGCTGTAGTCAGTCCACGTGCTGAGAGAAGTCCCAGGTCTGCAGCAGATACCTTTTTATGCAACCCCACACTAACACTAAAGATTAGCACACTATGTTAAATCACAGAAGTAGCGATAAAAACGTCCTGAGGATAAATAGGATGTTCATCACTTAAAAGGTAAATTGACTGAGACCTTCAAAAGCTTCCCTTAAATGTCAGGTTTGAGGCTACTTTAATAAGTGTCCCAGTTATAAGCAAATTAATTATTATTGGAAGGTTAACAGGATGTTTAACGGGTGTCGTCAATAAAGACATGAAACGTCCTCCAGTATTGCTCGAGCACGTTTGTCTAAACTTGACAATTAATCAAGCAAACCAGGTGAGCCTACTTGCGCCTTTTTAGATTAAGACATTGCTGGGTATAATTTGTTCTGGAAGCATCATCATAGTCATTTACCTGCCAATGCCAGTTTCTCAGTGCAATCAGCGTGTTCTGTCTCTTTAAAGACACACTGCAGAAAACTGGCATTACGATCTTACCTACAGCTATTTATTGTTAATAGTTGTAATTGTTGAACGTCATCAGATTTAAAACACAGGAAAAAAAATCATTTTTTTTTTCTTCTTCTTTTTAAATCTAACAACCGGAAACAAACCATTGAAACAAAACACCGAACTGTTTAAAAATAAGTGGTATCCAAAACCATCTGAGAACCCAATGTAAACCTGAAACCTCATATATGCTACAGAGAAATAGTGAGAAAGATACTGCAAAATACCAAACTCAACATTTTTTATGCCAGAAGTAAAACCACTTACAAATGGTTTGAATATAATGAAATAGCCACTTTCATTCTTTTACCACATACACTATATAGTGGTACCTAATGTATGAGTGTAAGTGGGGCAGTTCTATAGTGAACTAAAGCCGATTGTTCACAAAAAGGCCAGCAAGCATCATGACGGCAGCACTGATAATATTCTGCTGCTGCTTTTAACTTTAATGCAAAACTAACACACCACCATGCATTTGATATTTTCGCATACTCCGTCACAATGTATGTGTAGCTCTACAATCAACCTAATGGCTCATTATCAATATTCTGATTCAGGCTGATGAATTACAAAATGGAAAATATTCTCCAGTGAGGTACCGCGGGTTATGATAAACAAATACCTACAAGTTTTCTGAAGTTTGTGGTCACAGTTCTGAACGTCCTCATTTGAAAGGACGCTCATTTAAGAAACAAGAGTTAGTGGAGCAGTGGCATTTTAGAGCACCAGGTGAAATAAAGGGGTGAGTTCTTTCAAAAAAAAACAAAAAAAAACATGGCCCCTGAAACATCGAGATGAATGTACACAAGTCTAAGGCCTGTTGACGCGACTGTCCGATATGTCTCGAAATTACTAAAATAATAATTACGACACTACTTCATCCTTACAAAGTGCGAACGAAACATTCCTACTCAGTGATGCATACAGTAGAAGACTACTATGTTGCCAAAGGCAAGTATTTGTTTTCATGTACAGCATTGAAAGGCGCTTAAGATTATTTTCATCTTGCTCATGGAAGGAGAACATTTAAAAAAAAAAAATGAGTAACATACCATATATACTGTACTTTCTGTCAATATATGTACAGACACATATACATATATTTTATATACCTTTTAACAGTAAAGGGTTTCATTCCAAAACACACTATCCATTTAATGCAAAAGTACTTGAATAAAATTTTGAAAAATAGATTTATATCCAAAAGGTACTAGTAAAAAAAAAAGTAATAAAGTTTTGAAATATTGGGCAACTTTCTCAAATCCTCTTTCTTCTAATTTCATGCTATTAGTAGTTCTGGTTTTGTTCACGATCCCGCTTTCATAGTTCTTCCTGCTGCTCTATATCAATCTACTAATACAAGATTACTTACTCCATTAAAAAAAAAAAAAAAGAATTAAGAATAATACTTGTAAGACGTTTACAGACTAAAGCAGTAAGTGCATGGAGAAACTCGTAAGTGGTCAAAACAATCAATGAAAAGTACTAGCAATGCTTAACCAACCACATTCGGGAATGAAACTCTTGTATTTGTCTGCATGTCTGAATAATTTTGTTTCAGTATTTGTCAGAGGCTATTTTTGATGTTAAAGTTTTGTACTCTTTGACAATGTTCTTAAAGCTTAGAACAGCTACAGGATTCAAGCATCAGCAGCCAGCTAATCAATTCCAGAATAACTAAAAGACTTTGAACCTGTATAACAGAAAACTACAAGAACACTACTACAATATCTGAATTACAAGCTACTAGTGCACGAGACATTGATAATCATGTCATAGAAATGTAAGTTCAAATGGATAAGCTGCTGCATTTTAAATCAAGTTCTATTTCAGGCTTGTGTCGCACAGGCCTTCTGTGCACAATCAAATAGGCTGCTGCGCCACCTAAGCTGTAAAAGCTATCAATACTTACTACTGGAAGAAGACTAATTGGCAGCATACTACAGAAGTGCTTGGCTCTCGGGTACGCAGATGACGATACAGTACTTTATACAAAATATCTTTAAAGACTCAAAGCTGGCTGCCAACACTCAAATCGCAAACACAACATGTGCATTTAATCCCAGTGTACAAAACCAAAACATCAAAAATGTGTCTTAAATACATCTGGTGCTCGCTGAAACTTAGGCACAAAGATTAGCTGCATTATGCTTGTTCAATATATCGACTATAGATGTATCATTGAGGCCTCTGTGTTGTTCGTGCAGGAGATTGCATGCTCGATGACAGTTTTCGGGAAGATGTCATTCTTTCAAGAGGTTTCTTCCCGTTAGGAGATTTGGAACTTACTTCAGAAGTGGAAGACTTGGACTTGCCTACATTTAACAGAGAGCGACTCAGAGAGCTGGGAGGTTTGGAAGACTCCTTTGTCTCTGGTTTTGTCTCACCTCCAGGAGTCTCTGTGGATTTCGGAGAAGATGCTGCGTCTCCCGGCTTTCCACCATTGCCACCGATCTCCTTGGCTTGTCCATTCTGCTTGCATGTCCTCTCAGAGGCTTTTTTGGTAAGCATGGTGCTTTTCCCTAAATCAGCCGACCGGCGGCTTTCCCTTTGTCGGAGGGCACTCTTGAAGAAAGACAGCCCTTTCTCCTCAGATTTGCTGCTGCGCTGGAGATCTCTGGTGGAAACGCTGGGTGAACGCAGGCTAGTGACAGAAGAACTGCTGCTGGAACTCCGCACAAATCTCCTCTCAGAGCGGTTGATTTCGCCGCCCTTTGAAAGGGAGCAACGTGCTACCGAGCTGCATCTGAGGTTGTCAGCCAGAGGGCTAGTGTGCATAGAATCTCTACTGCAGCTCCTTTCAATAAGCCGCTTCCTGCTGTTTGTCGAGCTCTTCTCAGTGACAGTGGAATTCTTCTTTGAGGTTGGTGACGGAGAAGCTGAGGACTGAGGCGTGGAACGGACGCATGGCTTATGTTGTGGTGTAGCCTCTGGAGGTTGATTTGACTCCTTTGTTTTGGAGGGAGTCCCGCTGGGCGTCGAGGTGCTTTTCTTAGCATTTACACTCTTCTCTTTAGTATTGCTCAGCTTTTTGCCTTTCACTGGTGTATTGGAAGACGTCTCAGGTGCAGAGGTCTTGTGGGCTGAGCACAATCGTTTTTTGGAGCTTTTATCTTGCTCCACTTTGCTGGCACTCTTTGTGGATCCTGTGCTTTCAGCCTTTAAGCCAAATCCTCCAATACTATTTTTACGTTTCTGCTCTTTGGAGGGAGTAGCTTGAGTGGGTAATATGTTTTGGTCTATAGCTGTAATCTGGTTGTTGTTTTCAGTTGGCTCGTTTTTGGTGATCTTCTTTTCCACTGGAGTGGAAGCCCGGCAGTACATCATGTCTAAGAACCTTTTATTGTTGTCCTGGTCGGGAAAACTGCTCTCCATCATAGACAATGGAGTCCTGTTGCCAAAGTATCGTTCGTGTTTACTGTAGCTGCCAAAACACGATGTGGAAACCTTGTCGTCACATGCCTCTCCTATCCTCTCTAAAGGAGGGGAACACCGAGAGTCAAGGGAGAATCGTGAGGGCGAGTTAGATCTCATGTGCAGCTTGGCAGAGAGAGACCAGGAAGGTTTTATCCCACTGTCACTGAAGGCTAAAGGACTGGCAATGGATGACCTGGAGGACAAACTCTGTCGCTGGATACTCCTCACAAACGGGCGGACAGAGAATCCTCCTAAAAACAGGAAAATATTTAGGATTACACTAAGATCTACACAATGATAAACAAGCTCTTTTTAAATTATTTTTTATACCAATAATCAAATTAAATAGTTGTACCGTTTCACACTTTGTTGGGAGTAAATCAATCAGTGTATCAATAACAATACTGATACTGATATTTGATTATTTAAAATGACATATTTTGGCTGGTTTTCTTTTTGAGTCCTTATTAGATAATGTGATGATGATGAAAAAATTAATTCATTCTTGTTTCATTGTCACGAGTCATCTATTGCTCATTAACACTACCGGACTCTGCTGTGATCAGCTGGTTGTTGTGCAGCATTATAAACACATGTTACCAACAGGGGACTCGCAGAGTGCCGTCTGATGGACAAACTATCCCATATCAACACTCTCTTTACTTTTTAAATCTTCATTTATTAGCCATTATTAAAGCCAATATGGATAAACTGGCAAACGGCTACAATCAATTGGACCCCAAACATCATTTGGCCATATGTCTACATTGCTACGCTATAATAAAGGATCTTATCACATTTACAGTCCCTGTAATGTTACTCTCACTTAGCACAAAATGCAGTTTCCATTTAGATTTAGTAATTTGGTTAAATACTTAAATACAAAATGACTAGTAACCATCAACTTAAATTATAAGTTATTAAAAAGGGAACATCCAAGACAAGTCATGCATAGTTTTCTGAAAATTTACAACATGCAAGCTGCATCTTGCCGACTGGCTAGTTAAGGTTTACAACAGCACACAGATCTGTGGGGATTTTTTTGCCTTGTGACTTCAATAATTTAGAATAGGGCTTTTTAAATTTAAGGCACAGAGTTCCTGATGTAAAACTGTAATATCTGTAACCCCTCTGTAACCCCACTTCAGATATTGTCTTTATAGGACGCTTCAAATTCTCCATACAAATGTGATGGACTTTTAATCCGCACATCTTCAAAACTTTGAAACCAAACTCAGAACTTTGTGCTTTGTTGAGACCCGCTCAGGAGGCAGTAGATCATATATGTGTGTATAATGAAAATAAATGAAAATCATCAATCAGGAATCTTTCAATTTAAATAAAAATAAATAAAAGTTCAGCATTATCTCACCATCATCCTCAGTACGTTCTACTGGAAACTCAACTGACTCAGCCAGTGAAGCCAGAGAGGTGCGTCTGGATGAAGCTCCAGAGGCCAAACTAGCAGGCCTGCTGCCAGGTAGCCTGTTGATCCAGTGATCACACAAGGACGAACTAGTAGAGCCTGATTAAAACACAACAAGAATAAATAAAGCCTTAAATGTAGCATGAAGTTCGTTAAGCCACTTTATGATACAGTACATCTTACATATGCTGGGTGGACAAATGGTGTATGAATAAATACTGACCAGCAACAGAGCTGTTGGCAGACCAAGAGGGGATGGCTGTTCTCCTCTGATAGAATAGTATATAGGCTGTTTGCTGGCACACATCATCATCAGCTATTGCTGTAACTTCACTGTCATCAAAGCAGTACCACTGACCATCAATTGAGTTTTTGCAGTAGGCTGCGAGCACAAAGCAAAGAATGAGTTAATATGGATGTTTTTCTTTTTCAGTACTTGCCCTTGATGCCCCACTCAGGTTATCCTCAGTCTGAAACGAGACGTTTTTGGTTTTGTCCCTTTAAGTGCCCGCTTGTCTAAAAGCCCACTTTCTCCTAATCCCAAAATGCTGCTCAGCAAAAAAATGTTACCAAGAAGCTTGCAGTTTGACATTACTGGCATATAACACTTGGAAATATAAGGCAATCATGTGCTTCGCTGACATTAGCTTGGCATAAAGCTTATATTCCAGCAGTCTGGAGGCTGACTCTGAGCTTTTGGCTTACAGGGATTACTATTATACTTTTCCATCATTATTTGACAGCTTGCCCACTTTTCATTTGACTTTCAAACACAGCAACATTGCACATATGACAGAAAATAAGGACACGCATTAAAAAAAAGGTTTCATTTGCATTTCTGATCCATTTTAAAATAGGTGTGAAGCAAAGAACTGTTTGTATTACCAGTGTAGTGGCCTCCGTGCATGTTCCCGTGATGGTTACAAACAGCATACAGGTCATACAGGTAGTCATCAGGATTTCTTCCTAGTCCATAAGACCGTCTCCACGGAGACCAATGTGAAGGTAAACTCCAGCTACTCTGGCTTCTCTTAACCACATGAGGAGCCATGTCCATCCCCATCAGCGGGAACCTCACCATGTTCTGCATCTTCACCCTCCGGTCCCCCTCCTGAAACAAAAATAAAGAAGCGTGTTAGAGTTGTACCAGGGTCTCTTTCTCTGACCATCAGCTGTCCACCTAGAATAAAACTCTGTAACCTTTAACTTCTGTACATTTACAGTGTTCATTTTTAAGATCTGCTGGTCAATATACAGGGTTTTGCAACAGAAAAAAGAAAAAAAGAAATACATCTGAGTCTGAATTTTACTGAAAATATCCAGATGAACTAAAATACCTGTCTGAACCTCTTGAGATGCAGTATAAGTACATCCGGGAGCGTCCACAGGCTGAGCTTAATCCGGCCCTGCTGCAGCTGCTTGCAGTGGGGACAGCGCCAGGCGTCGTCTGGGGCCAGCTAAAACACACAAGACCCAAGGAGCAGCTATGAAAAGAAAGCCCCGACCACAGAGCTTATATAATAGACCTCACACAGGATGAGGCCCCAACTTTCCCTCCAACTTCTCTCTCTTTTACTCCAGAGCAATACACAGTAAAACCACCGCAGGGGCATTTATTTATTCAAGTGAAACTACTGGCAGTGCAGTCTTGCAGGCAATGGATACATGTTTGTGTGCAAAGTCAAAATGTTACCTGCTCTTCTTTAGTGTACAGCTGAAAGCACTGAGCAAGGGTGCAGGCCTGCGGCTGGTGGTGTTGTTCTCTATGCAGGTAGACGCTCTCAGCATCCGGAATATACTCCTCCTCGGTGTGTCCAAACAGACTGTGGGAAACAGAAAAAACACACCCTTCGTGTAACAGCACAGTCAGGTGAGGATCACAGGATCTGACATTGATAAAAGAAAAACAAACTGACCAGTATTTTATTGTAACTGATGGGAGATGGAGTAATTGTTTACCACGTAATAAGAATGCTGTTTGTCCTTACATTAATGGTTCACACCCAGCAGTGCAACTGAAGGATTTAAGACTTTAAAGGGCTTCACAATCAGTACTTGTACAGACATGCATTACACACGAACTCGGCAGGATTTGTTCAAAGCCAACACCATCAATAGCCAAGCACCAAAAAAAAGGGAGGAAAAAAAGTCAGTAAACTTCAGATGGAGACATGACATCAGTTTGATTTGGCCAGCATCGGCGTTTGTGTTAACCGCTCAACATATTAGTCAGCTTAGTGAGAAAGAAGGAACGGTTTCAAATGCAGCGTGAATATTTTGACATTTTACAGAAGTTAGTTCTTGAAAAAAGAAATTCTGTGAAGGACAGCAGTTAGCAAACGATATGTTAGGAGGTGCGCACAGAAAAGCCCAAGTCCTCTGAAACACCCTTTGTTAAGTTTGAGGTGTTGCTCAATTTGAACGTCTTTTCAGAAACGCTCGGCAAAGCAATTACTGTCACCATCAATTTTACTAAAATGCTGAGACACATTCAACTGCTAAACCAAAGCCCTAACTGGCAGTTATAGTAGAAGAAATGTGTGTGGGTAAGGCGGGGGTTTTTCTATCTGTGGCACTATAGATTTTGCCCTGTAAGACAAAAAGCAGTTACGTTAAGTCAGGACCAGAAATGGGTCAAAATTCTGCAACTTTAGACATCATAACACTTTGAAGTTCAGCCACATTTGTCGTTAATGTTCCAGCAATTCTACGGTGGTCTCAATGGTGCTTACAAAGCAAAGCTTTCTAGCCTGTCTGGAACAATCAAAATCAATTACAGATTCAATGTTATGTCAACAAAATGAGTTATGACCGGTGGCTTTACCAATTTTCAGAACAGTTTGCAGGATTTCCCCGTCTCAAAATGGGTCTTTGGGTGACGATTACACTAGTAAGCAGAACTGGTCTGCTTATAGGTAAAGACCTCATTTCTTACAATTTATCTAAGTTCGCTTTCATATTTGGGTAGACAGGTGACAGCTAACAAAACTATACTTTCTAATTTAACACTGATTTTTGTTTGACTCCGCTTTAAACCTCTTTCAGACCCACAAATTCCAATTCAAACCTTTTAGTCTTTGCAGTACAACTGTACTGTAGATGAGTGAAACTGGACACATACATATTTTTCCACTTACTAGTCCTTGGTCTCTTTGTCCCACTCAACCACAATTTTCACATGTGGTGGCCCCCCTTGTCCACAGGACTTGTACGCTCTGTAATGAGAAAAAAAATTATTTAGCAACACAGTAAGACGAGCGTTTTCCCCAAGCGCTGTATGACAAGAGTTCCATTCTCTTATACGTAATTTAAAAACACCTTCATGTGTGAGGGACAGATATTTTAATACAACATGAGAGTTAATAGTTTACATTGAGAACAGAGCTATATTAAATGTTTCAGGACTCTATTCATCAAAACAGAAAAAAGCATGCTAGTCATGATCGCGACTGATTAATCGTGATCATAATCAAATCAAAAATAATTTCACTTTGGTTTATTCATCTACAATGTTGTGACCTGTTTTGTTTTTCTGAAATCATTCAGGTTTTCTGAAGTCAAACAGGCCAAACTGGCAATTTAACATTCACATCCTGTTAGGGCACGTCCTCTGCTCAGGTCACAAGTGAAGTAGAACTGACGCAGCAAGTGTGGAGAGGCTAGATTAAAGCAGACTGATGTAATTACAACTTCAAACTATTTACTCAAGCTCGTGCCTGCCTTTACCTTTGTGTTTATGCACCAGTATTTATTAGGATTTCAGATTTTCTCACTTTCACCTTTCGCTGGCATGCCGAGACTGCCGCAAAACATTAAGGCATGTGGAGAGCCTGGCACCGGTAATACACCCTTTTTAAACTGCGGCGTTTGTTACCACATTACATGACTACAACAAGTCAAATGGCTACGCTTGTTTTGCAAGACAAGATTCGAAAGAAAAAAAAAAAAAGTGCAGTGACCTGATATAATTACGCAAATTTAAACATGCTTTAGAGAGAAAAAAACAGTCATTTTATAATCTGGGTTATTAGCCTTATGAAACTAATGGCACAAGAAGTCGCAGACTGAGTAAGCTGAAATCCACTAAAGAATGTTCTGAATAAAATATGCTGACTTCGTTAAATTTTAGATCCTACTTCTCATCTGAAGTCGAGTAGTTATCAAATATAACAATGGCTATTTCAGCGGACCTTTCCACAGTCGGATGACACAGTGGTCGCTCATCTTGAGGCAGGAGGTAGGTGATGCCAACAACGCCAACCACTCGAAGACTGAAAGGTCCGACCTGCACACAGAATGGAAATGAAAGATAAAGCCCCCCAAGTTCCATGCAACTAGTTTAAATTCCATCCATCCATCCATCCATCCGCAGCCGCTGATCCTTTTCAGGGTCGAGGGGGGGCGCTGGAGCCTATCCCAGCTGTCTTAGGGCGAGAGGCGGGGTACACCCTGGACAGGCCGCCAGTCTGTCGCAGGGCTAACACACATAGACAGACAACCATTTGCGCTCACAGTCACTCCTGCATTCACACCTATGGGCACTTTAGATTTTTCCAATTAACCCATTCCCACAAACTGCATGTTTTTGAACTAGTTTAAATTGTTTTGTCTTAAAAAACCTATTAAAATTTCGACTTTACTTAAAAAATAAATTTGGACGGTGTTGTCTTTCTAGCTGTGCATCATCTGTCCGTCTACATTTGTTTCTGTTTTACGAACTTTCTTGTTAAGTTAGCAAAGATGTGACCCATCAGTGCAGGAGTCATTGTTTAACATCGTGTTATGCTTGTTGTTTAAAATAAACAGAAGCTTTCTTAATAATCTCCCCACGAGTGGTAGTCACTGCTTGTACAGTCAGTACAAACAGGAGAATACTGGAGGAAGGTTTGTACTCACTTGTGCTCAAACAGAGGGGACGGTCACTTTAAACCAGCTCCAAATAAAAGCCTTTGACTTCAGTGGTTCAGGTAAATAAAGGCTGCGGGACTACTTAAAGAAATAAAATGAGTACAAGGCAGAGTGAGTGGTTGTCATCCTACCTGAATGTAGACCCCAGGCCTCAAAAGATGGCGCATTTTCTCAAGGATCTCTTTTTGCAGAGCATCCCAGGTCACAGTGCGCTCCAGGTACAGTACAAAAGGCAGGCCAAACCTAACGAAAAACAAAATGCACAAGTTCCATTAGCTGCTATCAGCTTCTCCATCAGGCCTGTTATCAAGTAAATGCCAGGGACATGTCAATAACCTGTCTTTATCACTGACAGAGCCACAAGAACGGGGCACGTATGACGTAATCAGAAGAAGTAGAGAGGATGAGTAAGAAATGCAGAACATAAAATGACTCTGAGGCGCAGTACCTCTTCCCTTGGTGGCCAGTACATGCTCTGTTACACACCAAAAGGATCATTTTTTCTGGTCCCAGGTTTTTATTGGGTGATGCAGTTACAGGCGTCACAGCCCCCTGCATAAAAGACGGAGTCCTGCCGATTTCTGTCCCATACTTCAAGTTGTTATGATTCAGATTTGCCAGAAGGCTACCTGTGACCGACAAAATGACACATGAGTATTTTCGATTAAATGTGGAAAATGCAGAAAACACCTTAAGAAGAAGAAGAAGAAGAAGAAGAAAAAAGCTACTGATTAACCTCTTTTAGTGCGGATGTTTTCCAGCCTGAAGGTCTCGGGTGTCTCAAAGGCAAAGATGGAATCGCTCTCTTGTATGATGTCAAGATCGTCGTCGTCGTCACAAAACGAACGATGAAAGCCGTCGTAGTACATTTCAGTCAAAACAAACTACAAGAGAAAAAGAGTCAATTATTCTGTATTAAGTCCATATCAATATTACAGCAATTGAGTGATCTTATTAGCAGCCATATCCTGCTTACATATGCTCTTTTTTTGTTAACACTCTGTTTTAGTACTAAAAGCAAATGTTAGAACTGCATATTACTTCCCAACTATAACCTAAAACAGCCAGGGGTTTGGAGCAAAACCCGCTTCTGATTTAGAACTGGCTGTACAGACACTGTGCCCGTAATATAGTCTCACTGTGGCAGACCCTGATAAGTGACAGGAATAGCACCTGGTCCATTGGGATCTTAGTCTCGCGTGACACAGCATCTCGGAGGCGATACACGGTGCTGTTGAGCGGAACGGCAACTCCAATCCTCATACAGTGAGAGTACTTCCCCTGGTACACCACCGTCACATACAGGGGCCTAACAAAAAGAAACAGGAGTAAGCGGCACAAATAAACACAAAGAAAAAAAAAACTAATTCACAAAACCTCTTCGAGGCTGGACAAAACGGGGAGGGTGTGGTGTTGCAGCTTGGCCTTTAAGTAAGCCGGAGCTGAACTGATATGACGGGAAGGGTGCCACGGTAGACGCAGGCACTCTTGTGTAACACATCACACCTGTGATTCTGCATGCTACCTGAAAGCACACACTAACATTACGCCAGGTTTGTTTAGTCCATCTTTATCACACTGCAACCATAAAAAATACCTTGATATGTAATCCAAATACTTGCAGCCTAAAAGCATTTAGGCAGTTAGGTAATATTTGTTCTTTGGCGAGCCCAGAACAATCAGTGTAAAGTCTAATAATGGATATTACAATAAAGTAAATATTTCAATAGGATCATATCATAAAACAGAAATATCTATGAGCCTTCTTATAGCAGAGCCCTGATGATGCCCAAAGCTCCAGAGGTTAAAAAGTAACAGGATGGCGACACGCCAAAACCCTCACATTTCATATTTTGTAGAAATCTGTTTGTCAGTGACCTTTAGACAACGCCATACAATTTGTAGCTTCCTAGATGACCTTCCTCTTTCTTCCTCTTAGCGAGGGAATCATCTTTACTTTATCATAACAGTGAAGCGCTGCTCAAAAACTCTTGTCAGCTCTCCTTTTGTATGCTTTTAAAATTTCAGTCTGAGTCTTTCGGTCTCTGAGGCTTACTGAGTGTTTGTTTTCTGTTATGAATCCTTTAAGGTTCTAGTCACATATTCTCAAATTCTCTTCTTCGTGGGCGGATTCGTGCTTTTTGGCCTTCTAACTCATCTCCAAAGGATTTTTATTCCTTATAATTTCAGACAACCTCGATACACATTCCAACTCTGTCCCCTCCGAGCCACATGTCAGCTCTTTTCGTTAGCGAAGGGATTACTTTTTAGCTAATGTAAACATCATCATGGCTTCATGTAAAAACCTATTATTTTAATTGAAATAAAATGTGAACCTGATGGCCTGAAGACCAAAAAGAAATGTGAAACTTATAGAATGAGCTGTATGCTCTACAACACAACAACAACATCTACTCTTGGACCTTTGACACCCCCACTTTTGCAATCACATATACTGTATATTTTCACACACACTCACTCTGTTTTACTTCCAGTGAAAGGTATCATTCCTCTAAAGACCTTTAAACACAACATACCTGCTTAAAGTGTAGAAATGCAAACAACCCGGAAGAGCAATAAACATATCAGAAACATGTAAGAACATGTCAACAAAGTGTGGTTAACCGATCACTCCCTGACCTACAGCACAGCTCAGGGGGAGAAACTCACCGTGTGTGAGGCAGCGGGATTGGTAATGAGATACAGAGGAAGGGATCAAAGGTATTGCTCTGCTTTTGGCAATGTGGGCAGGTAAGAGAAGACCTGTTGAGAAAACATTCAATCTTAATGTGGCACAGAGATATTGCTGTCACACTGCCAGAGCAACAGAGCTTCTACTGAACCTAAGGCTTACCTGTACTGAGCCTGAAACAGTTCTTGTACAAACGACCCAGCAGAAAGGGGAGGAGATGGTCCTTCTATGCTTTGATCGTCTTCTTCAATGGGTGGCTGAACAAAAACAAACTGTTTTATTTAGTCTGATTACTTCATCATAATAAATTCTGGTCTATCAGGATTCACACGCTGCTGTGGGAGCTATACAGTCTTGCTACTTAGCAGCTCTTGAGGGGGAAAAAAGAGAAAACAAAGCCTGGCAAGCCTAGATGAGCCAGACTGTGAATGCCGCTCATTTGGAAGCTACACCAAGTGACCAAAACACCTCGAACACTGATGAGATATAAACTGAAACAAGATAGCCTTGGAATGAAAACTGATGATTGCAATAAGGGACAAAATATCCAGTTAATGGTTCACAGTTGTGGCTTGATTAGAGGGGGTTACGTACATTAGAGCACCATATATTTTCTGGATTCACCTTAATAGCAGGCCTGCTGTTGGGGTTGACGGTGTTGAGATCCTCGTGTACTCTGTCCAGCAGCCACAGCAGAAACTCTTGAGCATCATGCTGAGCGTTTCCTTTGAACTGCGTGGCATTTTTGGACACCACATTCTGCAAGAAACAGCATGGTCCAAAAGTTACGATGCCTGCCAAAACCACCACCGTTTATCCTGAAACTACTCTGAATATCTGGATCATTGAGAAAAGCTACAATAAGTATAAGACTTATGTGGTGTAGGTACGCATTGTTTTTACCCTACAATGTTATAAAAAAATATAATCCCGGTCAAGTTAAAAAGAGGGCCTGTTATGCTCAAGTCTAACTCAATACTTTTTTTTTTATTCTACGTATGTAGTTCATCAACAACAGTTCAAAAAACTCTTTATCTCAGATCCCTTATTACCACTCCTGCTCATCCACTGTCTAAAACATTGTACCTCCCCTTAAGCCCAATTTATTTGAAGTGGTTGGTTGCACTAACAAACAGAAGCAGCCACAGCAATCACTGACATCATACAGAGCCAAGAGTAGAAAAACATATCTGAAACCAAGCATCTGAAGCTTAAGTTTGGCCCAAAGGAATTACTTGTTTATACAGTACACTGCCCTCATTGTTTGAAACTTTGGTCATGATAAATGTAAGTATATATACTACTCTAAGAGTGTGTATATATATATATAAGATATAATAGGTTCCCCCATTTTCTGGTGTTATCGCACCTTGATTTATTGATGTCACTCTTACCTTGAAGTCCCTGCTGTGCTGGGGGGTATACTCAAACGTCCATAAAGCCCGCACAAGTCCTGACAGCTGCTCCGTGACTTCTCCTTTGGCCAGAGGACCCTTCTTCTGCAAATGCACACCATTTGTCTTTGGTCGGTCCTCGTCCTCCTCCTCGCCTTTGTAGTGCTCCAAAACGAGGTACTCAGCAAAGAGTTCGGTGTTACTGAGGCACTGCAGAATTGCATTCATGAAGCAGGTGTTGCCGTGGTTTTTTAGACCAGACACCCCAGGAACCCTCTCCCTGGATAAGAAACACCCCAGGTCCCCATCGTCCATGGGTACATCTTTACTTCCAGATTTAAACGTGGAAAATCCTCCATCATCTTTGTCATCCTCGGTTTGCACTTCGGATCCAAAGTGTGACAGCGCTGTGAGTGTCCTCAGGAGTTTACTCATAAAACTGCCCACAGAGCGCACAGAGCCTCGCCTGAACAGCTTCTTGCTGAAGCTGGACTTCTTGTCCTTGGTTGCGGCTTTACAAGACATGATTTCCCCTCTCACAGACAGCTCACAGGCAGACGGAAAACTCAGATGTGCTGCACGGAGTCCGAGTCATCTTGCTGGCTAACTGATGCTACATCTCAAACTATGTAGACAGCAGCAGTGGTTAACGTTAGAGCTGCAGGGAGTGCTAGGTGTGTTAGCGGGTAACATGTTCGCCAAGTTGTGTCTTCCAAAAGCATGCAGCGGTTAATGCTGTCGAAAAACGTTAGCTAATCCTCCACAACAATCCTGCGTACCAAACGACCTAATGGCGGAAGAGATGCAGCACCGACATTGCCTAGGTTAGCAGTTTATACCTGCAACTTGCTTCAAAGTTACTTTGTTGTTGCGATCTACTGCCCTGCAGCACTGAAGCGACAGCGGCTGTGCTGAAGTAAAAACAGCAGCGTTAGCTAATTCAGCTAACGGTTCAACAAGAGCAGCAGAAACAGCGGCAGTGCTTTCCGGCCCAGCCATCACGGTCCGATAAGAGCAGACAGTCCGCCATGGTATGCAGGCAATTATGCTCTAAGCAGAGAGTGTACGAAATCCAGTTAAACCTCACATCTTCAAGCACATTCAGAGGCAGATTCTGGCTAAGCTACCAAGTGGCTTGTCGTTTACTTCTTCTTTTTCTTCTTGTCCGAGTAGCCAGCAAATAACTCTGTTGAGAGCTTTTTTTACCGCCACCTATTGGATTGGAGTTGAGTCACCGGCTTTTGTTAACTGGGGAAAAAATACCTAGCTATCATTCAGTTATAATTAATTCTAAAGGTCTGATCAAAGGTTTCATTTTTAAGAGATATATTTTTAGGAGATTGATCTGATTCATGACAGTGTTGGGAGAAGACTGTACTCACCACAGGGACACACAAAGGACTAAACCATGCTGATATCAGTCATTGATTGTCGCTTATATTGATCATTTCTGAATCTGTTTGCAGTCATTTGCTCTGTGTCCTCTGTGTCCCACAGTTTTTGTTTTTTTTACATCTATAGTGTCATTTTGTGTCTCTTTGTTTTATACTTTGGGGGGTTTTGTCTATCATTTGGTGTTTTTATATCTCATTTTGTGTCCCATTTTGGGCTTAGCGAATTTATCTTGTAATCATTTTGCATCTCTTAATTTTCTCAAATTGATTAGATCACATCTTATTCTGGGATTTACAACTGTCTGATGTTGCACTCATCATGGACACGAGTAATTTCACCATTTCTTTGAAGTGTCCACGGCGTACAGCATACATCTATTATGTACTTTGCAAAAATGATAATTGGGTGCACAATGTGAATTTATTTTGGATTTTCTCTAATCCACAAAGAGTCCAAAGAATATATACACACTCTAGATATGAACACCATCAGTAATATTTGGTTAAATGTCCTTTGGCAATTTCCTCAACCAGAAACCTTTGGTAACTACTAACCAGCTTCTGACATAATTCTAGCTGGATATTTGACCACTCTTCGTGGTGGGGTTAGTAGGGTTGAGGTCAGGACTTTGGGAAGGCTAATTGTGTACACACTGGAAGCAATTGTCTCATCACGCATTACTTTCAGTTCACTATTGTGCCTGAAGGAGGTGCAACAAGCATTAAAAAAGGAAAAGGAGAGAGACAAGTGTGCCTATTTATCTGATTATCTGAGTAACTGAAATTCATATATTAGAAGATGGGTTGTGTATATCGACACATTTGTGAATTTTGTATGGCTAGCATATGGTTGTCCATATCTTTGTACATTTAACAAACAAACGATCAAATTAGTAAATGCAGGATATGTCTAATAAAATAAATTGTCATGACTCTGAGACACAACACACTGTGTGTTGCTATTTAGGAGGTTGTGTTTTATTTATCACTCCAAATGCAGCAATTCATAATTTAAAAGCTGCTTAGTCAGCCTTTCTAATGTCCTTGTGTCCAATATCAGAGCAATGGTTTAATTTTGTTTTTACTCACTACCAAAAACCTTCTTGGCAGCAGCGTCATGTGCTGCTGTTAAGTGACACCAAAGTACTGCTGCTATACTCATAGTATCAATAAATGCCATGCAAGTTTTCTTGGGATAGAAATATTTCTCTGATGGTGAACTCACTGTACAGTATAAACAGTGGCACTAATGATTTCCTTGAATTCTGTGTGTACAATGATACAGATCCATGAAAGCAGATGAAATGAAATATTCAAGTCAAATCTGATCATTTATCAGATTTTTTATTTATTGAAAGATGTTTGTCGTACATGGAAATACAGTATATAGATATAATTTAAAAAGTGTTTGTGCACTTCTAAAGAACTTTAAAGCCAATATTGGTACGATCACCTTTATCCTTTAACACAGGCTAAATTCTCTTAAGAAGGTTTCTCGTAATTCTTTAAGTAATCTTCAGGAATAGTTCTCCACTCCTATTTTGATGTTGTTGTTGTTGTTGTTCTCTCTCCAGATTATCCCGCATGTCTTCAATCACTTTGAGTTCTAGTGAGACCAATCCATGAGTTTCACTGTGCCATTGTGTGTTTTTCTATCCATGTATGCTTTTTCTGCATTATCAATGTGCTTGGGGCTATTGTCATGCTGTAAGAGGCACTCTGGTTCACACACTGAGATGGTTCACTTCTCAGACTAATAATTACAGGAAGCACATTTTAACCACCTTATAATGGTTGAAAAAACGGAAGTCATTGCTGCAGTTCTAATCAAGAAATTGCAAAGCCTTGCCTCGTTCAACGGAAGTAAATGATTCAATGACTAAATTCCAAGACTATATTGAATATATACTATAATTGCTCAATTATGTGGCAATCTTAATCTCTTCAAGTGCTGGACTTTGAAAGTCAATTTTGCTTTTGTCTTCCTTTTGAAAAATCCTTCTCTTATTATTTGCCACCAAGCACTTGGAGCCAGCTGGGGAAGTTCACTAATGATGTGTCCATGGAAACAAGGCACAGGGTCACATGTGTCTTATCACTCAAGACAGGAGAAGCCCTGTGCTTGATTTTGCTTAGATTTTAAAATGATGTCAAAACACATCAAAACCAAGGAACAGTCTACCTTTTTGGTTTTCCTCATTAGTAGATTTGATAAGCCTTTTGATATTATTCTTCCGACTCCAGCTTTAGAGTCCTTGTCAGTCTATTTTTGTATTATTCGCAGGAGGCACTCGCAATCAGTCATGAAAAAATACCTCTTATAAAAAAAATTGAAAAGAAAAAAATAAAATCAAATAAATAAATCAAATAAACAGCCTCTTAACATTGGCAATTATCCCATCATGACCCTCCCAGTGATCAAGTATCAATTAGGAAAGGCTTTGAGCAGAAAAACAGCAAAATATAAGATTAATTTTGAAAACTCAACTACAGCTCTTATGTTCTTGAATGCCAATGTGTTTAGTCAAAATACAGCTGAAGTGCCCTGGTATTGTTTTGGCTTTAATTAGAATGTCAAGGGGCACTAAAATAGATGTAAAAACTTTTGTTTGTTCACCGTGATTTGCAATAGTATGCCAAATTATTTCCATAAAACATGTCTATGTATTATGGAAATAAAACCTGGGCTTTATAAGCAAAGGTCACTCTTAACCATTGTAACACAATAACTGCTCCAGGCGTTTATGTAGATTATTGTCAGTAAGCTGTGATAAACAAAATTCCCTAATAAGATAAGCTTTGACTTTGCTGACGCTGATGAATCGTATACATTAGTGAATTGCCAGTCCTACGCTACAAGATGATGCCTGCTTGCGCCTTCTGTTGTGATGTTATAATGTGTGAAACAATGTCTATAATTAGAAAAAAAGCAATGGTATGATTAATGTTTCTGAGCACATGCACGTTCATTCATGTGTTGAGTGAAAAAAATTCTGATGTGTCATAAAAGAAATGACTCCCATATGCTGTGTTTAACTATTTAACCCTTAGAGGAGTATGAAAACCAGGCAGTGAACTTATTATCAGAACAGGTGTATTGACTAATTAATGTCTAATTTAGCTACATAAAGAAAATGATTATTTCGATTGTTTAAAAGCTAATCCCATATTTTTAAATGGAAAATCATTATCAATAATGGATTACCTACAGTGGCCATTATATCCATTTGTGTATTAATAGTCTACTTTTGGTTTACATTTGTCCCTTTGTCCCACATTGCTCTGCCACTGGACAAAGTTCATGTTTGACACATAATGTACATTCAGAACTTAATACTCTGTATATTTTTTTTTAAAGAAAAGAAAAAAGTGTAAAATTGTCTTTCTGTGTCAAAATCAGACCCCAGTTTGAGAAACCTCTACTGTCATTTTGGTATTCTGCATAGGGCACACTCTAATAAAGTCGCGTTTAGGTGCAACAACACTGTCAGAGCACCGGAAGAGCTAATTAAGCAGAGCAAAGAAAAAAGTACACGAATCTCAATCTGACTGACAGCTGAACTTGCTCCCCTCTGCCGCTGAGAGGATTATTCTCGGCGACATCCCTCAGCAACAGTCAAATGATGCCTTCAGGTGAACAACGTAAACTTCTGCACTTCACTAAAGTAGCTTGGTTAGTAACAATCATCATGAAACAGGCAGAGGACAATAAATACCTGTACTGTAAATCGGTGTTGGAAAGTGTTCCAATGCTGATAGAATTTTTAACTGACTTAAGTGGGATATGACCCCCCCAAAAAAGCATGTTGAATATTAATGATAAATGATCAGAGGGACAGCTCAGGTTGAGCTGAAATTAAAGTTGAAGACGCAAGGCTGAGATTGTTTGGACATGTGCGGGGGAAAGATAGTGGATATACCGGGGGAAGCATTTTGAAGATGGGGCTGGCAGGCAGGAGGAAAAGAGGAAGAACTCAAAGAAAATTCATGAATATGGTGATGGAGGACGTGCAGGGGGTTGGTGTGAAAGATGATAGAGGTGAAAGGGAGGAAGATTATCTGTGGCGAACCCCAAAGGCAGCAGCAGGAGGAGAAGAAGTGGTAGAAGAAGAAAAGAGTACTCTTGTATTCTCCCCAACTTCTCACCAGAAAACAAATTCTGCGCTAAACCTACCCCACCCCTCAAAAGTAAAATAAATTACTAACCATAAAAATATGTAGGCTATATGTTTTATTAAAATCTGATTTTCACTTTTACGTCGAGGTAGCAAATGTTGGCCATGTTACAAAATAAATGATTCGACTGTTTCATTTCTATTTCCATCGCCTTATACTTTTTTTGTTCCTTGTGCATTAACCGGGCCAGCGATATTACTTACTCGTGTATAAACAGTAACAATCAGTCTACGCAGTACACTTTGTTAAACGATCGGTTGTCCACAAAACGGTCAACGCTTAATAGCCATACATCCGACAGTATTCAAGAACATTGAAGTATCGCGGCACTTCCTATGGCCATATTTGGAGTGAGCATCAGTGGAGCGTGAGCACAGGAAAGCATTTCGAAGGACTAAAATGAGCTTTTGTCTGTCGTCTGTCATAAGAAAAAAAAATCCAAACGTTGTTTTCACACAAGTTGTCTGCGCCGCGTTCACAGAGGGAAGCAGCGTCCTGCTGCAGTGAGCTTTGATTCACAGGAACTCTGACACGCAGCAACAAAAGAACATTTGACACTGGGAAAACTGTCAGGAGACACAGGTAAGGTGTTTTTTTTTTTAATCATTTAACACCTTACAAAATTCCCCCTTTGAACTAATTAATAAAAAAATAGAAACATGCGTCACACGACTGCAGACTCGTCATCATTTAGAAGGATGTTAAATTGGCACCTGTTGATCTGCATTTCCTGTAGTTGGAAATCATTTGAAATTAGTCTTTTTAAAGGATGATAAAGTTCTGTTGATGCACTGATGATATGAAAGTAATCTTTACGGGAATAGGTGTATGGCACATGAAGGACAGCGTGAGGATTTATGCACTGGGCAGCATTTATGGCATTTCTCGTAAAAAGATGCTGCACAATCTCTCTGCCATATGGCCAAAAGTTCCCCCCACTGCTCAACATACAGACCATAAACATGTTGCTTCAAGCTTGATCAGAAGCTCGAGCTGCCTTAGGCAGGACAACACCGGCATACATTTAATAACAAATATTCATTTTAGTAAGATTATGCTGGCCTTTAACTCTCACAGGCAGATGTGGTTGCATGATATTATTATTATTATTTTTACTACTACTATGTATTATGTATGTGCTTTTTCTAATTGAGGTCAGGGTATAAAGCTGTTTTTCTTCAAATATCTAAAGATACAATGCCCCACACCCATAAAACACAGACACACACACACACACACAAAACAGCATCACAGCTCAACTCAAACTGTGGCTACAAACACATTTTTCCAAACTGTTTTTAGAAACATTAAATTCTCATGCTTTATTTTGGTCTTGGGGTTCTCTAAAATAAGTTACATTTCTGAGGAAGATAAGGGTAAGTTGGATTTGAACCTTTTCGATTTTTTTATTTTTTTTAACCACTTAATCATCTCAGTTCTAAAGCCTATTGAGCTTATTTGTAATGCTTACTGGGCTTTATGCATAAATCAATGTTCTGTCTTAGAGATGTTTGCGAAGCGCACCCTCTCTCTTTCTGTCGCGCGCACACACACACACACACACACACAAACACACATACGCACGCCGATTTCTCTGCTTGAAGCGTCTTTTCCCCCAGTGAACGACGCAGCAATAGTGAGCTGGTAATTTACCTGAGCTATTTATATTGACAATAATTACATGTGCAGCAGATTAAAAGGGTAATAAAAAGGATTCTACTTCATTATTCACCATCTGTACAAAACTCCAAGCGCTGGCGGTGTATGAAACAAAACAAAACAACAAACATAGTCATTCTCAATTTTGCAGAAATCATCTCCAGTTCATAATTCCTTGCTCTGTGTGGCCTCCCTTTAGCTATCTTCCTATGAGCCTTGCTGGTGCAGGTCATAGCCCCACTTTAGAGTCATGAGTCCATTAGACATTAATTAATCGTTACCTCTTTTTATCATACGGGGGGGGTCAGTGGTCATTACTCATAAACCTGTGTATGTAAAAAGCAGCCTGCGCACACTCATAGAGACATGACAAAAGGTTATGGTAATGCTGTACAAACAGAGTATTCAGATGTTTGGTAGTACGCCATTAATTATAGCCTTTGTGAAGTGTTGCATGTCTTCAGAGCATCGTATTGTAGCTCAGTGTCTTGTAGATGCAGATTGATGTTTTTGCGTAAACTACAGAGCATTATTGCCGCTGCATAATAAGTCAGTGGTTTCTATTTTTGAGAGTAGTGTTACTGTTGCTGAGCGTTTTCAGGGTGACAAAAGATGCATTGTCTGTAGTATAATGAGCAAGGATTTTCACTATTGTTTAAATTTTATATTTTGTGCGTGGCTGTCAGTGATTTCTGCCGCCTTACTGTGCTGCAGACGCCCTTTACAAAAGCTCACAGCCGTCAATTCCTGGGATTTTCTCTGGCAATCAATTTCCAAGCCAGAGTGCCTGTCATGTGCCTTGACAACACCGACTCTGTTAGCTTCTGGGAATAGACAGCTAAACGTTCTGTGTTTTTTAGGTGAATCACAGATTAGGTGTTATCTGCAGGTGCATACAGTACAGGTCACTACGATGTAATGTCTGCACTTTTTCCCATTGAGCCCACTGAAAAGATTTTACAGATGCCTGGCAGTTTAATCCATTTAGCCTTTTGTGTCCCCAAGGGCCAGCCACATAATAACATTCGGGGCCAATGACGAGCTCTCGGATTTGACTTAAAGGTAATTTTTAACACGGGCAACTCTGCAGAATAATTTACTTCGAGTTATGATATGATCTGAATGTGTATCCCCTCCGGCTGCCATGCCTAAATTAAGTTTTGAGGAATATGGAGGTCAAAATAAGCATGTCTTGTTTTATTCAATTACATAAACTGCCATAAAGGGATGGCTAATTGTTCCCTTTTATTTCAGCAACTCAAGAGGAATGTAATAGCATTTCAACTATGTTGATCGAGTTGTCTCTTTAGAGCTGTTGTTAATCAACTATTGTAGAACACACTACAGGCTTTTGAGGTTATTTATTTTTATTCTTTTGCTGTCTTTTGGGCAGAATTGGAAATATCAAATGGGACCAAGTTAAAAGTACGAACTGTAGTTAAGATGTACTAGCTGATGAGCCACGCTGAAATATTCTCAGGACTGAGCATTAGGTGAACTAATGACTGGCACTAAATACGCAAAGAACTGTTGTATAGGCACCTTACACATTGTTCTATGTATTCTTCTCTCTTCCACTTGTGCTATGGGTTAAAGTGACATGATTGCTATGTGTTTTGCAGCATTAAAGAGAATACATTATAAAACCCCTTTTTTTCAGCCCTTGCAGAATTCCATTTACCTGTATTTACCGACTCCTTTCCGCTGCTGTTACCATAGAGACTAACCATCCCCATCAGCAAGTCGCCTTTGGCTGCCGGGCTCATTGGATCTCACAGGAAAGAGACACTGGTGAGCCAGTGTTTCCCTGGCTTGATTTCAGCACCAGTGTAGTGAGAAATGCATTTGCTTGGCTTTGACAGTGTTTCCTTGGCAGCTGGCGCCACACCAATAGTGGCACGTCGACCCATTTTGTCACTATGGGTTGACAGCCGAGACAGAGTGAAATCAGCTGGGAGAAATCCACTCCCGTAATTGAAATGAGTTCACCTGGGAGACAGCTGCTCTGTAGCGCCTGTTACCTGTCAACAGTCCACGCTTGCCAGTCTGCATGTAGTGGATGTAATATGATGCCTGAGCAGGTCTTCCACTGGTGGCGCCATAATGTAGAAGTTGAAAGAGATTCTTACCCTTACCACAAAATGAGCAACTATGCCTCAGGTATTTCAGCTGTGTGGCCTCTGTGAGATGTCATTTAAAGACCATAACTCTGTTAAATAGATGCTCTGTGATACAGCTGTGGCCAGTGGCACGTGCACATGAAGCCATCTGGAACATAACATTTATTACAGTTACAATTAATGCTTTTTAAAATTTTTCTAGGTATGAATGATTAAAAAAAATTGTGATATTAACCGACTGAATATCTTTTTTTAAAAAATAGAAATATTTGCTTTACAAGTACAAAATATCCCATAAATACCCTCAGCATGAGCCTTTTCTTTTTTCCTTCACTCACAATGCTTTCTGTTCCGTATACTTAAATCTCTGGATAACTGCAACACTCGTCATTGTTCATTGTCACTTTTCCTCTCACCAGCAACTCACAATAAAGCACTAAAAGGACTTAACTGTCATTTCCTGTCAAACACTGAAGAAGCAACATTTAACCTCTTGAAAAAAGCACCCTGAAAATTAGGCCACAATTGCTTCCTTTACATGCTACTTTTTGTCAGTTAACCAAGAAACCTAGTAATTTGGAGTTTCCAGTACTGGAAGGTTACAAGTGTATCATATGAATAAGAAGTAAACTAAAAATGCTTCATTTATAGCACCACTTGAATATAGTGCGATCTTTGATTATCATGATTATTGATTAAATGTCAATACAAGTCAGACAAATAAATGTTAATAACTGCATTTGTAGGACACTAGTAGTCTTAACCGTACTGATCAAACATATTTGAGCATTGGGAATCTCAAAACCATGGGCAGTCATTCGATTACAAATAACTATTCTTCTTCGACTGCACCCTTTAAGGGTCATCGCAGTGGTTCCTCTTCCTCACCATAGTCCTTCTCCTCTCAAAATCCTCAACTTTAGTCATTTCTCCAATGTGCTTATCCCTAATTCTGTCCTTCCTGATCACTCCAAAATCTTAGTTTCAACTTAGCCACTGTCTCTAAACCACATATCATAGCAGGTCTTACAGTTTACTCAATTAAACTTCAAAAATATAATGGCGTTGTCGGGGCAGCTTTATTGCTGAACTACAACACAATATAACATAATGCAGGTCAAAAACCAAGGAAACCAAACCAGTAAGCCTGCTGTGGGGATAAATTGCATAGGAGGACACAACAAAGACAGAGGCAAACTGAGGGTATATAGATCAGAGGATTTTGGGGTAAAGTGGAAACATCTGGGAAAACACAGCTGAACTGAATCTAATTAATAAGACAAGGGGAAGCAAACGTAGGAAGGCAAATAGGAGATAACAAACCCTGGGATCAGGACTAAGACATACAAACTTGAGAAAATTAAAAAGGGACACCAAAATATAGTACACTGAAAAATCAGACCAACACAGGGGAGACAGAAAGGGACACGGACATACTGACAAGCCTAGGGCAGACTGGACAGGAAAGAAAACTAACATGACAATCAAAACAAAACTCAAAAGCACTATGGAACAATATAATACTTCAAAAGACAAAATATAGAAGTAGAATGTTTCAAATCTCAAAGAACAGAATCACAAGTTCACAACAAAAATTAAAAGTGCTGGATCAAAGTGCCCTGGACCAGGACAGATGATGGGACGATGTGATTGAAAAAAATATTATAGTCAGGAGTTTGCTGGTATGTCTATATGTACAACCACCACCGTTGATTCAAAACAGTAAGTTTACGCCTCATCACTACCATTTGGGGAAACATCGAAAATCGCTAAGTGAGTCGAAGTAGAGGAAATTCCAAGAGTTTCATTATGTGGTGCAATGGAAACAAAACACTGATGTTATCTGACAGAGAAGACGTACTGACGCCTTCACAAAGTAAAGTGTGAATTCTCCATGTGGATAACAGATGCCGGCCTCCAGGATCGATAACATACTCTCCTTTGGCACAGTCAATGATGCAACTTCTACCCTGAGCTTCTGGCTTACTCTGAACCGGAAAGCCGACTGCATGCTGCCTTCTCTGTGCAGTTGGCCTGGTGCACCAGCTGACAGTCACACACACAAATACAGTATGTTTCATTTTCTGGATCAATTTGGTGTAAGCAAATTCAATTCAAACAGGCAACCTTCATCAGCACCATCCAAAAAAGAGGGGGGAAAAAAAAAATCATCATTGCCAGTAAAATGGGCACCATCAGCTCAGAATCTCTTCCCACATATACACCAAGCTAATTATCCTCTAACGTTGATATTGTGTCTTGTAAAAGTCAGAACAAACCCTTCCCCTGGCTCACTCTGTTTCTTTCACGTCGATGCTCAGACACTGGCTGTCAAATATTGAAAAGGAGTCTGACTGTTTGAGGGTGTCTGACTGTCTTCTGAAACAACTTCTCCATCAATCAAACCCTCTCTCCGTTGTGTCCTTGTCATTTCTTATTTTTGAGTGTTCTGTCTCGTCTTCTTTCACTGTTTTTTCGTGGCACAGACACTGTTAGAGTTGCACAAAAGCCACTCATTCATCCAGGTGGAGCTGCAATCTCAGTCCCATTTATACAAATTTCTCTTCAAAATTAAAAAGCCATAAGCAGTGTTGATGGGAAGATGTGAAAGGGATTCTTGATACTCTCCTCATCAGTTACTAGACAGATACAAGCTTCGTGATTAATGAGGTTGCAATCATTGTAAAGCCTTTTGACATGAAGAGTGAAATGAAAAGTAAACACAACTATAAAGTGTTTTGCTGCTGCGGTGATTACAAATGTAATGTTAGCGCTCAGAAATGTGGCTGCTAATAAGTATGTGCTCCTGTGAAGCTTTAGTAATCAACATCAGTTAAGGCTGAGCAAATATGGCATAATATGTAGCTAAATCACATTTTTTTATATACTTCAAGTGAAAACATGAGAATTGCTCAGGAGTGACAGATAAGAGCTACAGAGGCCTGAGGTCCAATCTATAGCAACAGGGGGAGAGATATGTCTCCAGGCACAAAAGAGGGAGGACAGGTAGTGATCAGGCAGGTAGCTGTTAATCATGCCACATGTCCACCTGTGAAAACCTCCTCATGACTTTTACTTGCTCATAAATCTTGTTGACTAAAACTTATTTCCTGTCACGTGCTGTCTGAACTAAACAGTTCAAAATGTGGTTTGGGCTTTTAAGGAGAGGTGAAAGTGCAATGCTGCCATAAAAACAAAAAGGTGTGCGCTGAATTAATAACACAGTAAAAAATAAATGGTATTAATACGGTCATTTGAGAATATTTTACTTTGTTGCTTGCCACTCTTAAAACTCCAGCATACTCCAGTATGTTAACAAAGATGGGACACACCAGCCACCACAAAATATGATGTAATCACAATATTTTCTTTTTTTTACATTTTTCACTATGGTAAATATCTTTGATGTTCTCAAATTAAAGGTTTGTCAATATCTGTTTTTATCAAAAAGATAAAGTTGTCTCACTTGATTTTTTTTTGTTGGGTTTTTTTGATGTAAAATAAAATTGTCAAACATATCAACGCTGTCAGCAAAACCTGCCATAAATGTTGAGTCAAGTGCTCATTGATAAAGACTCATTCAGACTGACAGCAAAATGTTGGCAATCTGTCTGCATTTATAAATTTAGATAGCAATTATTTGCAAATCTTTGTTATCTCTTTGAGGATGATCCAGTCAGTTCAAGCCTATTTGGTCACCACAAGTAGTGTTCAGTACCAGAATATTAAAAAAACAAAAACAAAACAATACCATACAATTACCATGTAGCCACCGATTTATTTATTTATTAATTGTGACTGAGGACTCCTATGACTGAGCCGTTAGCTTGCTCTGAATTAGAAGCTATCTTTATCAAGCTAAGTGTGTCCAATGTTGGATATTTTTTTTTCAGTTGAGTAAATTAAATGCAAGTTTGCTTTGCTAATGTAATCTCATGATAGTAGATGAACCTTCTTGTTTGTAGCATTTCAATTTATTTAATAAAATATAGATATTTGGTGTCCTTGTATTAAAAGAATATCACCATGCAAAATATCACAAAATGATACTGCATTGATATGTTTCTCGTACCCCTACTATGGATTATTGATGTTAGATTTAGTCTTTAGAAATTGGTCAGGCAAGGTTGAAATTAGAGTGTGTGTGAAACTGAAGACTCAAAATAGAGTGAAAAGAGTTTAACCGTTCTTCTGATATCAGACTACAAAACAAGACAGGAAATCAAAGACAGCAGGATAATCATTTTGTCTTGATTACATTTTTAAATAATCACTAGAGCCTAGAATCACAATTAAAAATAAAATGTGTTTAATCATCCACAACCCAACTTTAATGTTAAGTTGCAAGCATTTGTAGATTAAGTCCTTATAAACAACACATGCTTCAGATACATAATGAAGTTCTTTGCTTGAGTATGACAAAACAAAAAGTGAAGCTTAAAAAATGTTTTTTTTTTTGTGTGTGTGTGTCACAGTTTTGGTGCACAATGTTGTTATAGTCTAACACAGCTGACTTTTGATATTGCAAGCTTGATATTGTGGTTTCTTCACATATTTTTGTTTACTCCTTTACTTGGTGAAAGCACAGCATGTGCAGCTTATTTTCATATTTCCATCCAGAAGAATTTGTTTGATTGTTTGGCTCTGCATGGAGCTTTGACAGCGTGTGATATTGTTATTAGGACATATAATTTAGTTACACTTGAACGACGCTATGAAGCCAAAATGAGAATTCACTTTATGGCAAGTGTCTCTGGGAGAGAAGAACTCCGTCTCAGAGAATCGCTTAGCAACACAGTGCCAATCTCTTTCAAGATGTTGCATAGGCTCACATTTCTAAATTCATATTTCATACTCATGACAACCCAAGGATAGCTTTCTTTATATACGCTTAGATACCATTTCTGCATTTCTTGAAAAAAACTAAACTGTCATGTTATGAAATAACCATATAAGAAATTAACTATTGTACTATTGACATAATCTTGTTTTATTAAATGCATTATATGCAACAACTGTTAGTTATTGTTTGCAAAGATAACAGTGAACCTGGTTTCCTCCGGTGTAGCTCATCTGTCCACTCATTTAATGTTTTATGGTAGTGTGTGTGTGGCATAGCTTGATGAATGGCGCCTTAGTTCAATAAGTCTAATTAATGCTGTTACAGATTGGTCGTTTACTAGTTAAAACATTCATCATCCTGAATAATTGAATGACCAAGGTCAGTTTGAGATCAGTAAGTTCCTTTAGGGTTTTTGTTTTGTTTTTTACACAGATGGCATTAATAATTAATAATAATATTTTTTTATTCTGATCCTGACTTTCTAGCCAAAAGAAGATGAGAGAACTGATACCACTCCTCCCAAAAGTAAAACAAAAAACCAACAGAAAACAGCTGGTCGTCTTCTGAGCTCCAACTTATAGGGAAATGCCAATCTCTGATTTCTCAAAATCCACCACCCATCATTAGTCACCAACAATCTGTAATATCTGATTTGTGTAATGTACATAAAACAGAGGGTAAAAGCAACCAGTTCAGTTTTCAGTGTGTTATCTAAGAGACGCAACCCTGGTATCAATCTTCTTAATCAAATTTAAGCGAGGAAGCAAATACGTGAATTGCCAAGAAATGCAAAACAATCCTGTGCAAAAGTTACAAAATCTTTAGATGTTAAGACTCTCATTCATGACACAATACGTTTCAGTATTGTGTCATGAATGAGAGGCTGAGAATGCAGCTACATAATTGCTAATATAGTAATTCAGCCACCCCTTGTTGCTCGATATTTTGCTAGGAAAATTGGGAATGGGTGCTTTATTTATTAAGAGATTTTTTGACCAATAGTGTCCCATTGTGTGTCTTTCTTTCCTTTCACTGTACTGGCAGTGTGTTCGGGATCATTGTTAAGCTGAAAAATGAATATGTTGCCAATCAAATCAGGTATTGCATGGTGGATCAAACTCTGACACCATGTTTCTGCATTCATAATTCTATCAATTTTGAAAAGATTGATAGAATTATCAATCTGGCAGCCACAGCCACACTTCTGTGTTTTACTGATGGCTCCTTCCTGACTTTCTGTGCACATACTGATTACTATTTGTACTCATCACTCCACATGATCTGATAAGTTCTTGTGTAATTTGGCATAGCTCAGAACAAACTATGTTTTTTTTACATTGTCTGAAATGTGTAGGCACAACACTGATTAATCCCATAAGTCATGCACTTTATTTTATTTGTAAATGGTTCATAAGTCAACATTAAGTGGCTTAAACAAATAAACAAACAAACAAACAAACAAAAACAAATCAGTTCTTTCAAAATGGTCAGGTATGAGAACTTGAATAATTACATTTACATCAACATTAACTGCTTTCGTGTAAACTGGTTTTGATTATGCAAGATGCCTTACCCACCCGCAGGCAGGGTTAATGCACTTGGTCATGCTAGACAGACTGGCAGCAAATTAAAAGGAAGTGAACACTGATACAATAGCAGTTGATAAGCAGTGGGATACATAAGTAATGTATGTAAGAGAAGGTCTGCTCAGGTCCATGTCTTATAAATTTGTCAAAATCAAGGCTCTGTGCAAATATGTGTGTGCCTGCTGAGTTATTGTGACTGCCTGTGCAGACACTACACTACCGTGCACTGACTTATAAAATGTATAACTGGGACAAATACTTGGTTATGGTGTGCACAGCTGTGTGTGTTAGTGTCTGCGAGTTCAATCCTAGTCTAGAACAGAAAGTGAACAGTTGGTTTTGTACTTTATGTACTGAAATCAGGAAAAATGTCTATGAATTTGGATGACTTGGCAAAAGAGCAAATTATAATGGCAAGCAGCAGGGTCAAAGCAGCCAGTTTTGTGCTATGCAGTAGTTAGTACCAAATAAGTACCTACTAATTCCTGAGAAAGACAAGTACTAAGCCCATTACAGGTTTTGATGCCTGTCAAAAGTTAAGGCTGGCCCATATTGTAGCACTATGGCCTCTAGAACGTGGTGTGATGCTCTGGCTAGAGTTCTACTAAGAAATTCTTGGTCCTGGCATTCATGCAGATATTACACTGTCGACTAGCACCTACCTAAACTTACTGTAAACCAGATAAACCCCTTGATATGACGTGAGGACAGTGGCCTTTTCCAGCAGGATAATATGCCCTCCCACAATACAAAAGCCAAGTTCACTGTGTTGATTTGGCCTTTAAATTCACCAAATCTTGTGCATCTGTGGAATATGGTAGAAAAGTCAGTCCACAAGCTCTACCTCTTGCTCAGTGTTTCCCAACCTTTTGGAGCCACAGCACATATTTCACATTAGAGAAATCACACGGCACACCACCAAACAAAAATGTCACAACAAGCATATTGATAATTTTACCCCGTGCACCAGGCATAGCGGAATTGGTTCGGTTCGTCCCCAGTATACCTTTTTTGCTTTCATCTGACCACTACTCATGCTAGGGCCTTCGTCTGTGTCGGAATTTTCTCCAGGATCCAGGTCGGATTGACTTCTTCTTTTCAAATATTTATCTATTGGTATTCACAGCATGACTGTTATGTAATTTCTTCTTCCGTCTTCTGTTTTACTGGCAGTTAGCGACCCATTTAATTAGAGCAGATGATTGTAGTGCCCTCTAGTGGAAGAGAATGTAATTGTACTGCCCGTTACTCAACGCTGGACGCTTAGAGTACTAATCAGGTGGAACCAGATAATCTTCCATGGCTCACCTGATAATTTCTCATCGCACACCGATGTGCAACAGTGGTTGGGAAACACTGCTGTAGCTCATGTCTGGTTTCCTGACACACGAGAAGATCAAGAGTCCGTGCCTCGAAGAATCTGAACTGTTTTAGCAGTATGATGTAGAATCATATAAAATTCCATCTGCACAAAGAACAGGTCTATAATTAAGACATCAATTTCCAAATTTAGCTTGTACTTAAGTCATTATTTATTTAAATATATTTTATAGTTCTTGTAATTATTAAACACCTTATGTGACCATTACTTTTATGCAGCCTTGTTTTTTTCACTCTGTGACTCTATTGTTTTGCATAATTATTTACAAAGCACAGTAGAAAAAAATAGAGTTCAATTTGCTCTGAGCAGGCCAGACATAAAGGTGAAAGAAAAATTGCATACCCTGCAGCATCAGTTGGGTGCAGACAGAAATAGAACACAGCTCCTGTTGGGGAAGAGAATAATTATGTTAAAGGTGAAAGAGGGTGATTATGCAGCTGATTAAACTAAAAGAAGCCTTCAGACCAAGTGTATTTCTAGAAACAACTAGTTTTATGAATATTGTCTTGTACCTAAAATCAAATGTATTATGACAAACTTTCCCAGAGTTGCGCCTGCAAATTAACTAACTCTCAGCGAGTTGTAGTGTCTTAACATTTGCTCCATGTCTTCGCTCTGCAGCGAAACATCATGACTACGCTGCTGGACCTAAAAAGTAGTGTGCTGAGGCAGGTGCAGAGGAGCCAGTCGCTAAGGAGCCGAAGGGAACCTCCTCCGACCGCCAGCAGCCCCCTCACGCACTCTCCTGACCCCTTACCTCGCAGGTGAGTCAGCTGTATGCACATACATGTACATATGACTTAAGTTTTCAGTTCTGATGGTTTTTAATAAATGCAGTATCTTGTTTCATTAATTATAAAAAATAATTTGAGTTAATATGCGTTCGTAAATACTTTGCGGTCATCTGTTGTTTATTCAAACAAATAAAGAAACATTCATTCATATATGTTCACCAAGAATAAGATTTCCATACCCGCCTTCCACACCCCCTCTGGAGAAAAGGACTTTTGTTGAATTCCTAGGCAGAAAAATCGAGCTGGAAAGGATGTGCAGCAAATTAGAGTAATTAAGGCTAAAGATAGAAATCTACCAACGAGTTTGTTGCAGAGGTGGAAGGGCTACCTTGAGGAGCTCATGAATGATGAAAATGAAAGAGAGAGAAGAATGGATGGATGGAGGAAGGTTGGTGAATCGGGTGATAAAAAGATGGTTGGCCTAGGTAACACATCTGTGCAGGGATGGAGATGTCTGGAAAAGACTGCAGTGAGCTTCTTAACTAGACTGTTTAACACAAAGTTGGAGAGTCAGGGGGATGTTTGAGGTGTGGAGAAGTGTACTGGTGCTGATTTTTAAGAACAATGGTGATGTGCAGAGGAATGAAATGGTTGAGGAGCCATATTTTGAAAATATGGGAAAGAGTGAGCAACAGTATGTCTTTATACCAAGAAAGAACACTACAAATGCAATATATTCTTTGCAAGTGTGTATGTTTGAAGACAGCAAGACAATGGTGAGGTGTGTCGTAGGAGTGACAGATGGGTTCAAGGTGTGCTTTGGACTACATCAGGCATCGCCTCTGAGCCCCTTCTTGTATGCAATGGTGATGGACAGGCTGATAGTTAAGCTCTGTCTCTGTGGACTATGGACTATATATTCATAGACAATATTGTGGTCTGTATTGAGAGAGGGGTGGCGGTATCCTCTAGAGAAAAGACCAATGAAAGTCAGTAGATACAAGACAGAATACATGTATGTAAATGAGAGGGAAACAGGTGTTACAATGAAGCTGCAAGGAGTAGAGGTACTGAAGGTGGATGTGTTTAAATGCTTGGTGTCAACCATCCAAAGCAACTGACAGTGCACTAGAGACGAGAAGAAGAATTGAGTGAAAGGGAAAATTTACAAGATAGTAATTAAAGCTGCTGTGATGTATGATCCTGGAAAAGTTGAAGATGTTAAGGTTTTTAGTGAGAGTGACCAGAATAGACAGGATTAGAAATTAGTATATCAGCTCAGGTTGAGTGTTTTGGAGGCAGGGTTAGAGAGGCAAGGTTAAGATGGTTTGGAAATGTTGAATGTTGAGTTGCCAGACAGGAGGAAATGATGAAGACCACTGAGAAGATTCTAGGACGTGGTGAAGACAGGCATGTTTGAAAGGCATTGATAACTCTCAGTAACATATATCTAATTTTAGGTCATGTTATAGCAGCCTTCAAATCAAAGCATGTGTAAAAAATAATGTTGCTAGGCAACCAGGCGTGCAGCAGTAGTAGTTTTACCGTAATTCCTATTGGGTCAAAATGACGTAATTCTGGGTAAAAGTGTTTTACTTTTTTTTTTTTTTTTTTTTTTTTTCCCCCCCCCCCTAAAATTTTTTTTTTTTTTTTTTTTTCC
>VURO01022392.1:0-25017 GCA_015108175.1 Pelvicachromis taeniatus
ACCCCATATACCAAACCAATTGTGTGCCATTTGTGAGTAGCTAATATCCGCCGAAGGGATGTTCAACTAATGCCACTCTCCAGTGACATGCGGTGAGTTCTACGCTGTGGGCTCTTGCTGAATGAAGCTAGGACAGCCACTGATGTTTCTTCATTAGTGACAGTTTTCTTGCGTCCACATTTTGGCAAATCCAACACTGAACCAGTTTCACGAAACTTAGCAAGTAGTTTGCTAACTGTAGCATGGGAGATGGGTGGTCTTGTAGGGTGTCTTGCATTGAAATCTGCTGCAATGACCCGGTTACTGCGTTCACCAGATATCAACACAATTTCGATCCGCTCCTCACGTGTTAACCTCTTCGACATGACAATGGCTGTGAACAAAGAGAAACTTGTAAATAACTCATGAAAGAATAAAGTTACGTTGAAACCAAGCTCACCATTGTTTTTCTTACCAATAAGTTTGATGTGTCACATGGCCCTCTTCCTATTGAAAAAACAAAAGTTGTATCCAAGATGGCCGACTTCTAAATGGCCACCATGGTCACCACCCATCTTGAGGAGCTTGCCCCCTCACATATACTAATGTGCCACAAACAGGATTCTAATATCACCAACCATTCCCATTTTATTAAGGTGTATCCATATAAATGGCCCAGCCTGTATATTGAATTGTCCATTTAATGAGTATACCAGTGCAATTGTAGGCGCTATATGGTTGGAAAAAAAAAAAAAAAAAAAATTGTTTTTAGATGTTATTTAAACATAGCGTGATATATACCGTGTATTGTGATATAGCCAAAAAATATCGTGATATTAGATATTTGTCTTATTGCCCAACCGTACTTGCAGCTACTAAAACAGAGAACACACAAACACACACCAAGAATACTTGATCAATCAATGAAATAATTTTACTTTGATCTGGTGAGGAACTAAAAAATTTCAATGTTCCCTTTATTACACTGTAGGACACTAAGTGTTGTCAAAGTAGTGCTGTCAACATTAGCTCTGGCTAAACATGTTAACACGGTCATTACGATTAACACAATTAAAATTTTTAACACGCCCAACCCGTCTGGAGTGCAGAATGGACAAACTTTGGACAAACTGCCAATTTTGACGCGTTAACGCGGATCAGTTCACGTTAACGCTTACAGCCCTAGTTTAAAGGTATCCGGTTTAAAGGTGCAGAGCTATGATGTGAACCTGTCACCTTAGAAATAAACAATAGCAAAGAGAGCACACTCAGTGATAAATTAATTAACTGGAATTAAAATATATGTTTTACTGCTCTGCAAGCTAATTCGCCAGGTTACTGATTTGCTGCAGCATTCATCTCTTGTCCACTTTAGAAAAGTTTAGCATTTCACTGTTAGACGTTTTATGTTTTTATAGATTTTTATTTGATAACATCTCTGCAGCTGTCACTCACAGGGATAATTTTCTGTGGATGAACAGTCAGACGACTTGTGACGCCTATTTTAGACTGGTTAAATGCTGCCAACACCACGCTGGGGAATACCTGATTTAAGTTAGCAAACAGACAACCAGCATTGTGTGACCACTTACCCTAAGACTGGTGATCAGGGTAAGTGACTTGGGATAATGGGAAGATACCCTGAGTATTTTCAACTCACTTCGTAGTACAGGGCCTCATTTCCAGTGCATTTGTAGACTATTCATGATGCACAGTGGAACACTTGGCCCCGTCCTAACTTTTTTGAGATGTGTTGGTGCCATCAAATTTGAAATCACCTAATGTTTTTTTAAGATGTTATATTTTCTATTCAAACATTTGATTTATGATCAATTGTGAACAAAATATGATTTCAAGAGATTTACAAATCATTGCAATTTCTTTTTCTTTAAAACATTGCACCAACATCTTTTAGAATTTGGGTTGTGCGATAAATAACTTTAAAACATTTAAATCAAAAGGTTTATGACAGTTTGAGGTAACATCATGATAAAAGCTTTTGAAAATGAAAATGAAGAAACATTTAAAAAACATTTAAAGTGTAGTGTTCATTCAGCCTACCCTCATACAGACAATGGCCACTCTGAGATTGGTCCCTCCCAGGTCGACGGCCAAAGCACTTTGGGTCTCTAGGATGTGATCAATGTCCTGGGAAATCGGGTCTTTCACAGGAGGGAAACAGAAGGTCTTTTGGAGAGGCTCGTCCAGGTCAATAGAACGTAGAAACTTGAGAATACGAGACACTGCGTTGCCATCACCATAAATCTTAGAACTGATTTAAACAAAGAAATAAAAATATATATATATTTGTGTGTTTGCATTATGCCAATATAAACATTGTTTTTGAGTTTTGTTTTGACTCCAAATACAGTTCATTGCAATCCATTGTTACATTACTACCTTCTTCTGATTCTCAAACCTTTTTTAAATTATGTCAGACAGAGACTTTAGAATAACCGTATTTTTAAAAGAATAATTTGGATAAAATCCGCCTTGCAGACCAACAGTAAATTTCCAACATACTTTTGAAATCCTTTTCAATGGGACTTTAACTGGAACTCTAAGTAAAGTCATTAAAAATATACAGCAGTTCTTTCATTGAAAGAAGGCTCAGTAAATGAAAATACACAGTTAAAACTTGGTCAAAGACCCAGGGGACAAACAAAGATACTGGCCATACCAGGGGTATCTCTTTCCAAACTGCAGCTCCAGAGCATGGTAGATTTTATTGTGAGTGTCGGCATCTCTGACATGTAAAACATTTTCACCTGGCAGAAAAAGAATTGTCATCAAGTTAATACGGAACAACAACCTGAGGCAGATTAAGCAGAATACAGCTTGGTAGTTTGAGGAAAAATAACCTTGATGCTTTTGTACTATTTTGTCTTGCAGCATCCTCAATCCTTTAAATATTCAAGAACAATAACTCATATCAGGCAACAAACTGCCTTTATGAAAGACCAATGACATTTTTGCCATCATGCCAAATCTTTTGCTGCTTAATCCCACAGCAAATGATACTTTCCAGGTATATCACACATACTGACATTACTCAACCATTAAGATATATTTAATAAATAATGTAGGATTAGTATGAGAAAATTCATAATGGCATAGTCATTCCCACTATAACTTGTTTCCACCTTTTCTTCTCGATATTGCGTGATTTAAAAAAAAATAAAAAATAAAAATTGCGCCCGTGACGCTTTGTGTGAGATAATCTCAATACAATTGACTTTCTTGTTTTCTGTTACACTAACCGGTTTCTCTGCCTGTTTGTCTTGTTCCCAGGTTAATGACGGGTGTGCCAAAGGCCCCAGCCTCTCGTACCCCACAGCTGCTGTTTCCAATCATGCAGCCAGCATGCGACACAAGCTGGATGAACTGCTCAAAAGGAATGTGCTTCACTGCTCGGAAATTAGGGTGTTGCTCAATCCCCTTTCTCCGCATAACACGTACCATCTCCTTACTTCCTGTTTATAGGAGAAACGCTTGTGTTATTTTTCTCAACTCTGTTTGCGTCTCCAAACTTTATTAAAAACAGGAATTTAAAAGCAGTGACCACAAGTGGAGCTAACCGGCATCAATATTGGGAAAGAGGATGAGGGTTATCTTGTTGAAGGAAATCAGCGCATCCAGCATCAGCCCATAGATTTTAATAGAGTGCTGGATGTCCGTAGTGACTGGGTGCTGCAGTGCTACAATATAGTCACCTTCCTGGACCTTGTCACCTGCAAGAGGAAAAATATCACATAAAATACAAACATAGACTAATTTCTCATTAAATATTTTTGTCGTGTGAATATATTTTCTGCATACCCAACCAGCTTTTGATGATATCCATGTAGTCCTCTCTGTGATGAGACAATAGCAGCTTATCATATGAAGGGCAGCCAGCAAGGAGGATACGAGAGTGGTCCTCACACATAGCGATGAGATGCTGCTCTGCCATCCGTGTGCAGCAGGCGTGGTAATGGGCCAGTTTACTGATGGCATGGCGGATCGAGTCATCAATTGTACCACTAACCTGGAACAACCACCACAGGATAGAGTTAATAATAATAATAATTATAATAATAATAATACAGCCAACCCCTAGACTCTCAGCAGCTAGTGCCACTATACTATAAATTCTAGGCGACTTCCTTCTTGCGTTATCACATTCAGAAGATTTTCAGAAAGCTTGACCTCTGAACTTGATCTCAAGGCCAAGGTCACCGAAATTCAAACTCCTCTGACATTTTTTTGAAGATGCACCTGTTGTATGAATTAGAAAATCCTAGGTGACATCTTTCGAGATATTATTATGACATAGTTGGGTGTCCAAGCTGTCCACCAGCCTTTTACAGCTGAGGGGTAAAAAAAAAAAGAAGAAAAAAAAGATCCTGCACTGGTAGAATGCATAAAAAAAAAAAAAAAAAAAAATGTGCTTATGATCCAATATTACCTCCATATATCAATTTTCTTTTCATTGCGTGCTGCTTTCAAGAAATTCTATTGCCTCTAATGGAGGAGAAACTGTTCAACTGGGTTTACTCACCTCTCCTCCCTCCAAGTGAAGTATTCTAATATTCATTAATGCTGCAGCAGTTGCCAAAGCGAGAGCATCAAAACGGTCACCGTGTACAACCAGGATGTCAGGTTTCAGTCTCTGTATAACATCAGGGAGTTTTACAAGTGCCAGCCCAACACTTTCCACCATGGCAGCTTCGTCCTCTCCTCTCACAATAGTGTGGAGCTTCGAGCCAATGTCGAAGTCGTCCTGCTCAATCATGCGAAAAGTGTTCCTGCAAAAACAAAACATTTCAGTAGGTTGCAAAAAGCACAATGTATACTGAAAGTTCCAAATTATGGGATGGCAACAAAAGCTTTTGTATCTTGTTTCTCATAACCATTGCTATTGATGTACAAATTATCTTTTGCACACAAATATTGAGTGAATATGGCAAGCATAACATGTCTCTATGACTATTCTAGGCTTATAGTCTCTTGCTTGCAGACTTACATGCAAACTATTTTCATGTTGTCTGTGCTGTTGTTTGACTCCCTTACAAAAGTTTGAATTCCATCCGTTAGACACCAAAAGTGGCTAAATATCACAAATCTCTCTATTAATATCAATGTTCTTTTGCCAATACTCCACAACTGTAATCTTTTCCTCAGTAACCAAATGCCATGAGTTGCCATATTGGTTGAAAGTGCTTGCAAGCACTTGCCTTACAATATCACTTTTTACACTTTATTATGACAGTATTCAGGAAAACGTAGGATGTAAGTGAATTATCTGATTTTACTTGGCACACAATTTAAAAACTGGTATATAGTTTGAAGTTTGCACTTTCGACACAAGCTGGAACAGAGACTCGGCGAGGGTGCTACTTGCTACTCCTAGTAAATCAGTTATGTGGTTTGGATGCACTGGTGTGTCCATCAACTATAGACGGTTAATTTACTCTATGGGTCACAGAGCAACCAAAATATTGCTGGGTTTTTTTGTGAGCATTTTTTTTCCCCAAAGGTGCACAAGTGAAAAAGGGGGAGGGGAGAAAAAGTGGGATTTGTAAAGGAGAAAAGTTGGGTCATCTTACCCGTAATCATCAATGAGATGTGAACCAAGCACCACAACTTCCAGTTCAAATTCTTCTGGGTGGGATTTGATCCCAGACATGATGGGGGCCAGCTTGGAATAATCTGCTCTGTTGCATGTTGCCACACACACCCTCAGTCTCCTCTTACACTAAACCACAAAATGATGTAACCACCACATGCACACAGAGACACACACACACACACATTTTTTTTTTCATTTTAATTTCATATGCAAAAGAAAGAAAATATGATCCTCTCAGGTCTTTCACTGAGGTCTATAATCATATAATCATCTCCACACAACCTTGTATTTCAACCACATGCAAATATGTATATGCTTCACAACAACTATAGACATACATAAAATTGCATCACAAAATTAGACACAAAATCATACCTGATTTGACTCGTCCATCTTTTCCATTGATTTCTTCTCTTTGATCCTTTGCATTCTCAGAAAATACTGCTCCTGGGGGGAAAAATGCAAATGGTGTAGGTAAGATCAATATAAGAATCATTCAACATTATCTTATACATTATCTTCTTTATACAAAACACTCACAGATCATACTCACTTGGGCCTTCCAAATATTCAGGGGCTGAAGCATGAAAACAAACAAAACTACACTAAAAATGATGCATATTTAACATGAAGAACACATGACATTACACTCTTTCACAGACGGAAAACATACTCTACCGCAGTGCTTCACTTTACAAGGCCAATGTGACACACCTAGTTACGTGACTCAAGGAAACCTGTAGTTCCAGCTATGTAGCTGATAACACTTTCAGCTTAACAGAAACACAGAAAGAAGTATTGAAGAACTTCTTCTTGTCAAAGACATAATTCATATTACTATTTAAATGTAAAATGTCACACTGTCTTCTGTGAAAAAGATCTATTGCTTCTCTTCCCTTCACCCATTATTGTGAATAAATACCAGAGCCCACAAAATGTAATTTTAAAGGATTTATAGCTCCTCCAACAAAGCTGAAATATAATGTGCTAAATTCCTCACTGATGATAGCTTTGTTTATTCACCAGACAATATGTTTGTTTGCATTTTCAAAATATTGCTTCTATTTGCTGCAAGGAAGAAACCAAATTAGTTGTGTTTTACAAGTTTAAGTGTGTATATATTAAGGCAAATGAGGTATATCACTAGTGCTGGTAACATATAATATTAAGAATAAGTTTGGCTGCTGTAGCCAAAGCAGCTGAGGAACTGTTAAAGGAAAAGTGCTGTATGAATGTGTGCTGTATAATTTAGTTGATTAAATTGAGACAATTAAAGCAAAGAAAAGAAGCTGGCAAAATGCTAATTGTGCAAGTTAACACATTATTGCAGCTCTATCAAGAAAACAGAGACTTTACAGAGCAAGCACTGAAACTTCCAGTTCAGTTCTGCAGCATATTTTCACGGGTGATATACCATAGTAAAAAGTGAAATACCTTTCATTTTAACCCTTTGTTTTGTTGTTTTATTACAAAGTTATCTGGATAAGTGAAAACTTTTTATTACATTTAGTTGTTCAAATTACAATGTCTCAAAAACTAAACTAAAAAACTAAACTAAAAATTTATCCAAATCATAATTCTGCAACTCAAAGTGACCAACCCTAAAAATGTGTTCTATGTCCAGGTAGTTCAACTACAATAAAAATGCAGCCATAGACAATATAAGTATTGACAGGGAGATCGTCCAGAGGCCCAGGGTTTTTTTTTTTGCCAGTGTTGCATTTTACTGGTTTATTATTTATGTTCTTTTTAATCACCATTTGATAACTTCCATAGAACAGCTGACACTCATAAGGATCATTTTCAATGGAAGAAGTCATATGACCTGTGAAACACTCCTTTTGATTTGGTTGCTAAGACACCTGGCTTAAATTAACATGGGTTAACCACCTTCGTGTGCCTGTTTATCCTGATTACTAATGTAAAAAACCCTGGGTGTGTTCATCTTGCCTTAGTATTGTCTAAGAAACGTCATCAATGTCTTCCTGTTGCTTAAACGGGTTGTTCTAGATCCTGCTAGTCTTAAATGAGCTCATTCAGGTTGTATCATTAAGGGAAACAATATGCACATAAATGTCAGACCTAAAAAAACAACAGTAAAAGATGATCCTGTTTAAATCTTGACCATCATCTTCCTTTGTCACTAAAGATAAATAAGAGCAATTTACATAAGGACATAAGGGATAAAAGTTCCAGTGTGTCAAATTTGTTCTTGACTGTATTCATATCTGTAGTGAGGTACCATTGCAGTGAGGTAGAATCTTTCAGAAGACAAGATAAAAAGAAGTTGTAAAAGACTGAGCAGGCAAACAGTGCAGTAAGAAAAATGTTCCTCCAGAATACAAAACTGACAACAGTTTGAGAGATTTCACTAGCTAAAATGCATAATATTAAAAGATGTAAAGAATTTGGAGAAATCGTTGATTCAGCGGGAATATTTTCATTTCCTTAGCATTTGAGTACAATGGCAAAAATTTAAACGGGAAACTGCTCACCAGTTTCACTCGTTAGCATGTAGCCCTAAATCAACAGTCTTGCTTTTGTCAGATGCTAACTATTTTAAATCAGAAATTCTAAAACTTTTGCCAAAATTTCTTGCACAGAACAAACAGCTAGCAAGCCACAGATGGTCAGTGTGTTGTTACCATTATGCTGCCTCTGTTGCAATCTTGTGAGTTTAATGGAAATAACAAAAGAGCCAGTTAGCAAAGCATGGCCTTGAAGAAATGACTTCAACTTCAGTGTATTGGATCTGACAATCAAGTTTTGAGACTGAGAAGCTGAAGTATCATAAGGTGTCCCACCCTGAAGTACTGAGGCATGAATCTAGCCACTGAGAACAAAAACTAATACTGAAAGTGTATACTGGGGTCACAAATCAAATGAGAAGCAGCGCCATCTTCCCTGTATAGTGTTCTACACAATCCTCTTGCTAGCAGGTTTAAGGTGTATCCACATTGGCTTCACTTTCAGGCCTGGACCTGTACATTTTTCAAATATAGTGTATGTGAAAGATAATGCAGGATTTGCTGCAAGAAAGACACCTTCATTTTAAATATTTAGAATTCAATCAGCTATCACAGCTGTGTGGTGTACCATATTCTTCAACCCAATTTCAACCAAGTATTCATACCAAGTCTTATATCTGCGATTTAGACAAAGCAACATTAATTCTGGTGTTACATATACAGAAACCCTTTAGGACCAAATCCTGTGATTTATCCTAAATTTTATTCAGCATGTTGTGGGTTCAACTCAAGCATCGCAAGACAGCATTATGGTATGGGGAGGGGGCAGGGATGCATGCGGAAAGCAAAGGCAGGAATGACACAGCAAAAGGAGGCTTACAGAGATGATCAACAAACAGAAGGGAGAAAACAAAATGAGCAGCAATAATCAGATGATGATCTAAAACAAACAAAAAAAAAACCTGAACCATGCTAAATGAGTAAAAAGGGCCATCTGACTTACGTGAGGACTCATCTGCACAGAACCCAGATGGTTATCCATGCCACACCTCTACAGAGTCTTGGCTAAAAAGCAATCTTTGATTATTATTATTATTTTGTTTTTATTATCCAAGGATTTGTTTTTCCCGTTATCATGGATGCATTAAGGAACGAAGGGAGGGCATGCGCAACCCAGCACACAGCAGGAGAGAAAGGAAGAGAGAGAGGTAGCCCGACACAGACACAGAGCTGGGGGGAGGAGCTGTAGGAGACATGGGTAGGGTTCATTTGAAATAAAGCCAATTATTCACCGAATGTATGACAAGCAAACAATGAAGGAGAATGGCTCGGTAGCTCATACTCTATATCATATACCTCCAGTTATTATGATGAAATAATGTAATTTCTTATGAAATTGTTAATTGCTGTATTTCACAATCCCGTATTTCTTGAGGAAAAAAAAAAAAGAGAAGTCTACATGTTCATGCTGTGTAAATCAAAAATAAACACAGTGATGATTTACTGTTCATTTCAACAATATTAAAGCAACTTTAACTAGTGTTGGTGTGCCACTGTGTATTAAAGAGCAGCAAGAATTTTACTCCAATTAATTCAGTGATTATCACCCTGAATCTGCTGTCAGTGCTATTCACAAAAATGAATTGAACTGCATTAATTAATAATTAAAGGGGTCATGGTAGTTAGTTAGACTTTGAATTTATACATAAAAACATTACATTTAGAAATATATTTTTTACTTTTGCAAAAAAAAAAAGAGACTATAAATAAAAAACAAAACAGACTACAACATTATGTTTAACTTTTTTTTTTTACAACTAATCTTTTAGTCTGTGACACAGCTCAATTATTTCAGAAGAAAACACCCCCAAAAACCAACAGATTGTAATTTACCATTAGGTCCTAACTGATGCTTTCTCTCTCTGAATAATTAACAAGGTCATCACTGCTGTGCCATGTGCCTAAAAGAATACAACATTCTTATTTAAAGCAGCACACCATCAACCCTGTGAAGCTGAAAGTATTTAATCAAAGCTGGAAACGAATACAACCTTGACACTTAACTGACCAGTAGGGAAAGGTTACAATCGGTGGTGAGTCTAATTATTAACCTCTTATAAGCAGACGTGCGCAACTCAGGCAATTCTTATGTTCAGACAGGTTTTGACCATTCTCCTTATTGGGCATGAGACTTGAAAGAGAATCATGAGAGAAGGCAACCGTACTATATATTTCCAATAAATACTGTGGGGTTGTATGAATAAAGTCATGAATGAGGGACATAGAATTTCACAACTGACAGAAATGCCACTATGCATTTGATTTCTTAAAACAGCTATGGAAGCAATGAAAACGGATATGGCATTCTAGTGAAGAATCACTGCAATATCAGGAAACAGCTTGTCCTTGAAACAACTGCAAACACTATCATGCAAACATTATCATACCATATGTAAATTATCCTGCTTTGTCTGGGCCCAAGCTCGTTGAAGATGACTAAGTGAAGCTGAAAGCAGCCCCATGGTCTAATACAAAAATTTGAACGTCTTTTTAAAATGCGGCAGCTAAAGAGGAGTGGGAGAATCTCGCTTGAACTATGTGCACGGTTCAAGACCCAGCCATATTAATCACTGAAATTTTTTTTTTTTTTTAAATTATAAAAGAAAGTAACAGTGCACTCATCTCCAAATCTTAGAAGATGTACAAAGAGATAACAGCTTAGTTCTGAAATATATCGGTCTTTATGCTATTTAATCAAAACAATTATGAGTGTAATACATTTTTTAAATAAATACTGAAGTAGTATTTTCTTTTTATGCAAAATCAGTATAGATAAGCAATAAAATAACAGCTAAGCAGGTGAAACCTGCAACCTGTACAACAAGCTTCCCAAGTTCAAAACATGTTAAAAGAAAAGGAAGTGTAACACATTGTTAAGTTGCTTTCTTACAGAAGTTTTTCTGTTTTGAAATATCTCTCACTGCCATTACATTGATCAAAGACAGCATATATTCTGAAATTCAACTAAAAATAAAACAGTGGTGAACATTCCCAGGAGTGGCCGGCCAACAAAAATAAGAGTCTATTGTCAACTCATCCAAGAGCTCACAAAAGAACCCTGAACAACTAAAGAACTGTAGTTACAGTCTGTGTTCATGAGGCATCAGCAGAAGAGTCCATCTCTCTTATCAGTGTGTGACAATAGACATGCACCCAGGACAACATATTAGTTTTCTTATCTAGTCTTCTGGCTTGTACTAAGTAAGTAAGTAAAACTTTATTTTTATATCGCCTTTCAAGGTAGGGACCACAAAGCATTTTTATCATCTGATGAAGAAGGTTTTCACACCAGTGCACACAACCCACTAACTGGCACAGACATAAAGTTATGGTTGAACTTGGCATGTGTCTGCAAGCTGTTACCTCATGTGTCAAAACAGTCCCAAGCGGCCGCCTACTCCGATAAGATTGATTTACTGTAGGATTTCAAATTAAAACCCGACACAAATGTGATGCACCCTACTCCATTCTGCCATACCCGATTCAGAGTCATAGCTCTCACTGGCTCTGTAGGACTTTGTTTATTTAAGAAGTTCGGGGACCTACGGGATCATGCTTTACCCAATTTGCACAGGAGTTCAAGGTAACTTAGGAAAATTATTTATTTACAGGGAAATAAAGTCACAGAACACTGAACGATTGGAACAGTAGCAGCTAAATTGTGCATTCAGATAGACAAACTCTTCATAAAAATTATGGAGAAGAGTACTTCCTGCTTGGCCCTAAAGTAAGTATGTTATGACACAAAGAAATCCAAATGAAGAACACTCTTCACCCATGACAGTAATCTTTGAATTTAAAAGTTGTTCTAATTGCTTTCCTTTTCAAAGCTACCCAGTTTCTGTAGTTTTGTTGTGAGGTTAAAATGTTTGCAAAGACACAAATAGGCCAAGTCCACACCAAATATTTATTAAATATGGCTACCAAAATGCCACAAGCACCTTATTTGAATTCCAAACTTTTCTTCTGTCACCAATCCATGTAACAGAGTAGTATAATGCCAGCCAGTATGGCACAACCTTCTTCCAAAGAATGGGGAGCAGTCACAACTAAAGCCAAATGTAATCACATGATTACTTGCATCTCTCCTGCACACTGCTCACACAAACTGCAAATAAAGCCTGACAAAATGACACTTCAAGTACATTAAAGACAGCTTTGGTGTAACTTTAGTGACACTTCCATGAAAAAGAAATTGCGAAAATATTACTACCAAACATATAATACTCTAACATGGATGGACATGGCACATGATCGCTAAATATTTGACATCAGGGTTTGCACTGCCTCAACAAGCTGTCGATTTTATTGAGGACTATGTAAATACATTTCCATCCGCATACAGCTGAAACATCCTGGTATACAAAGTATACAGATCAGGTGTGCTGATTAGCAAATAACAAAAAAACAACAATACAAAGCCAAATGCAGCTCCCAGATCAGACCAAGAGAATAGAAGGGCATCATTAACCCTCTCAGGCTCAAATTAAGTTTTAGTTACAGGAATACTCTGGTATTGTATATTTGGTACTTCCGAGTACAAAAACCCATAAAATATGTATGTGGGGTAATCAGGTTGTTAGTTCTTAACTGTTGCAAATCTGCAACGCCTGCCTTGAGAGGGTTTTAATATATCTGCACTTTTATTCCATTAAACTGAATGAAAGGGAGCAGTCTTCCTGTGTTGACATTGTTTTACAGTGTGCTGCAAACACACTGAGGTATCCATTTCTCTGTCCATGAAGTTTTCAGCCCAGAAAACTCCAATCCCTAACAGATTATACCACATCCACTGTTTCAAGATTAGTTTCAATGTAGACGCATACTAATAAAGTAAAAATAAGAAATTAATTAAATTGCTTTAATATTTAAACATTATATATTTTTTTCCCACTTGTTTTCAACAGGTCAGTAAAAATATACATGGGCTAGTAAAGGTCAGAGCCTAGAGCTGTTATGTTGGATACTGAATTTTTATTAACATTATTTTTTAACATGAATTATTAACATCTAAACCAGTAGAATGTCTGTTTTCTGAGGTAGTAAACGTGGCATCAAAGCACAGGTCAACTGTCAGGACTGATTATCTTGTTCTACTCGCTTTTTTCACACTCTTTGAAAGACTTACAGACACACCTACACACATGAACAAAAGCCCACAAATAAACACACACCAAATCTATCTCATCCTGGAGACTGTCACGACACTTTTTTATACCTCCTCTTAACGTATTAAAGCATTCCAAGAAGACAGAGTAAATAAAGGCTGTCATGTCTAGCGTCATCTACAAGGGTGGGACAGTGGTGGAGCTTACATCAGAAAACACAACTATAAATGACTCTTAAACACGCAGCAACTACTCCCATACTGTTTCTCAGCAAACAAAGCAGTAAATGGACATGCACACACATCCTGCTTCCATCCCTCTTTAATGGTTTGCTATGTAATCAAACCTATTTGAGCATATGCAGGAATACCTTATAAACTTATTGCAATTTTCAATCCATTAGTCTAGTGGTATTATTTATTTATTTTTTTAAACAGGCTTTACCTTTACATAACTCATCCATAACCCCAACAGGCCACGGCAGATGTCCAGCAGCCTGTTTCTTACTGTTAAAAGGGAGTTTTTTTTTCTTCCCATTATCACCAATGGACTTGCTCATATGGGGTCAATATGACTCTTGGGGTTTTCTCTGTTTTTTGTATTACTGTAGGGTGTTTACCTTACAAATATCATATCCATTCACTTGTCATGTAAAGGCTTACAAACCACATTCACACATCTAAAATATGGATAGAGTATCATACCAACCATCATATTCAAGTCATCCAGTTCAGACAAATTGAGATGTTACCTTAATACCACACTGCCATCTAATGTCGTTTTTAAGGGAGCAAGCTTTTTGGGGCAGTTCTACCACTGGTGTCTTGTAGATGTGGTTACACTACTAACTGGAGCTATATACACAGCCACCTGCTCAAATGACATCAATGCTCTTGATTGGGCAACATTACACACTTAATGCCAACAATGCCAGGGACACCCAGTGAAAGACCGATAACTTAACAGTTCTTTACATAATAGTAAGTGCAAGGCCTCTATCTAAAAATGAATAACCTCTAATATCGCTGCACTCAGTTGCAGAGAGTCATCCTTCTGCAACCAGAAATATTTTAGACTACATAAAGATTCAAGTGATTGCCTTCGCATTTCTTTAAACATAAAATAATGTTTAAAGAATTTAAGACATGCCTAGGTGGGTACAATCGGACTAGTTTGTTTCGTTTAGCATTTTCGCCTCATGCTCAAACGAATTGCTGTCTCAAGTAAGTTTAACCGCTTTAAATGAGGGCGGATGTTAACTGGTTTAGCCACAAACTTATGCTAGGGTTAGCTAGCACGTTAGAAATCAACACAATAAATGAGTTAAGAGTGCTGCTAACACCAGCACGCTTATATCAGCGCGGTGTTTCCCAGTTTGAGTGAGTGATACCTTATTTATATAATCCCCAAAAAGTGAACAAACATTTCGGAGTGGCCTAACATTCCAAGCTAGCCAAGTTAGCTGGCGAAATAATACTAGAGTTCGGTGAAGTTTCCATCTATTTGTAGCCATCTTTTTAATCATATTGTCGTGGAAATCCACTTACAGACACTCACCATGAATACTCCAGAAACGCCGTTTTCATCTCACGCTAAAACCATCGATGGCCACACTTTTTTTCTATTCCGCTTTTGGGTTTCTGTGGAAACCGTACATCGGTACTCTCACGCCAGGGGGTTTCAAGCTAACACAAATGTGAAGCAAACCGCGACAACACCGGATGCACATATTTAGGACCTTCGAAATAAAGGCCAGAGCGATCACGATCACGGCCTTGTAAAGTGTAGGAACCAAAGAACACAATCGTTAACAAAACCGGTCATATATGCGTGTGTGTATGTTATTTTTACCCCGAAAGTTGTGAAATTACTGCCTTGCAGCTGCTTAAAAGGCAGTTGTGCGCGCTTTTAGGCTTTTATTTTATTGAACCCTACTCGGAAGTGCTATTGGTTGAGTTTTTTTCCCTAAACTTTATCATTACTCCAGGAGAATGCCAAGCTACGCCAAGAAACCTGGCAACAACGTAGAATATAACGAAATTGCGCATATGAATGACATAGTTAGACTTTAAACGTAGTCAAATGTGGTGGGGGAAAAAATCGCAATGCTGCACATCTCTTCTGGAAAGATTTGTAAATCCAGAGTATATTGTGTAAATGAAAACTGAACCCACGTTTTAGAATTGTTAAAATTAATTTAAAACTATGTAACAGAACATGTGCGCGTGCATGCTGAATATAGAAACTGTCCCACTAGCAGGTTATAATGATTTAACCTTGAGGAAAACAAATGCGCCAACATTATTCCTTTGGGCACGAACCTAGTCAGCTAGAGAACACATAAATGAATGTCCTTCTAAGCAGTATCTTTACACAGCAGTGTTTTTGTCTTAGATGCAGCCCCCACAATGGCTGTTGCTATTTTATAACTTGCTGCATTGCAGAGTTCATTCCCTGACAAGCAGGACTGAAGTAGCATAAACTGACTGCATCATGGTGGTTTGGAGGGACCCTTAGAGGAAACTCAGAAGAGGGTGGGATGAAGTTGGGAAAGAATGAAAAGTGTAGGACTGAGCACTGAACTGGCCTGTGAAGTCAAGCAAGCAAGAGAGACCCAAAGGGCACTGAAAGATCTATAGCTGTGTGTGTAGAGGTTGAGCAGTGATGGAGTAAATGAGGAGTGACCTGTGGGATGAGTCACAGTAAAAAGGAGTGAGTGTGTGAGATGCATTAAGAGATGCACTCAGACTGAAATATACATGTACTTTCCCCCTCTCTGCTCTTTCCTCCTCCCAATTAGCCTTAAGATTTCACAAAACACCCGACAGTGTTGTACTGTGTATGTGTGACATTATGTCGACCTGGTTCAAAGACTGTAGTGCAACTGCCAATTACATAATAAACAATAAAATAAAAGATGATATTGCACTGTAAAAGAACATTACATAAAAACTATACATGACTGAGGTGTGCTCAACTAATGTACCATATCCAATTATGATGTGTATTCTGAATTAAACAGTCTAATGGTGGTTGGATAAAAGCTGTCACATGGCGACATGGCGCCACCATCTTTAATATATTTAAAAAAATACTGGCAGCCACCAGTGCTGTCTCTTAGATTCCTAGTAGATTATTTGAAAATCTTAGATGACTTTATGAAAACTTGGCATCTGACTTTGACCAAGTTAAGATCACAATGATTCTAAGTTGTCCAAGATTTTTAGATGATGCACCTATAGTATGAATTTAAAATTCCTATGTAGCCTCATTCTCAAGTTGTTACATTCATAAACTTTGGTGTCCACACTGCCTGCCAACCCACCCATCCGGCAGGGTTAAAAACAATACCCCATTATCCTTTTATGGCTGAGTGGTAAAAAAAAATACCTGTTTTCCCAGCTGTTCTCAGACGTGCTCTTACTGTCTCTGTCATGAGGTGAAATGGTCATTTCATTTTGATACTTTAATTCCTTTTTTGTGTATTTGGTCTTGCTGTTATCCTGTCCTCCTTTAGCTTATCAGATGGGTCGTTTAGTCTACCTTGTAATAACATAAATGATAAAATAATTTCTTTTGAAGGTGTTCTATGAATCAATACTATGCAAGTAATGTCTCCTGGATGCTCTGGCACGCATCTTCAGTGATGTATCCTGGGATCATCCGGTGTTTCGGGTCTTACAACATCATACATCCTCGCCCAGGCGACCCAGCCGGGGGTGATCAGGCCCCAACTTGCATGCCAGTAGCTACACACGGACCAGCCGTCTTAATCCACAGCCACCTTGTGGCTTTCTCTGCCTCTTCGCTCACAGCCTGTATGGCCCTCTTCTTGACTGGCCCAGCCATACCCAGCCGGCCAAGAGTGATCATCCTGCAAAGCACCTACAACCCACTTCTATGGGCTCATAGAATGTCTTCCAGCCCCTTCCCCTGAATTCCTGCACTAGTTCCTGGTATTTAAAGCGTTTCCTCTTGTTGGCCTCCTCGATCCGCTCTTCCCAGGTTACTGTGAGCTCCAGCATGATCAGATGTTTTGAGACCTCAGAAATAATGATCATGTCTGGCCGGAGGGATGTTTTTACAATGTGCTGGGGGTACTTTAGCTGTTTACCCAGGTCAGCCTGTAGCTGCCAATCAGAGGCTGTGTTGAGGAGGCCGGTTGTTAAATGTGGGTGCACCTGGGGTTTCTCTCCAGCCTTAATGAAAGAGATTGCCTTCTTCGGAGTGTGATACAGTGTAATCAACATAAATGACCCATGGTCCACCTCTGCTGTAACATCCATGTAATTAGTTTCACTAGGAAATGAGCCAAAAACAGAAAACAGAAGCTGTATGAGAATGCTTACCTGTGTAAATGAGCTACAGTCCACTGCATTCACAGTGTCAGATTTACTTTTACCGTTTGACAGTTGAAGAGTTGCTGAGGCGCTTGAAAAACATGTAGTAGCAGTTTTTTCAAGCGCCTCAGTTTTTTCTGTTTTATCAACAGAAAAAACTGTACATGTGAAAATCACAAACTTTGTACAGATATATGTTAAATTAATCTGTGATATAAAAGTGTTACCCATTTAAACACGTTTGTTTATACCATATTAATAAACGGAACACTGTTAAAATGTGTACATTTGGGTAATTTAATGATGAAGAAATGACAGCTCTTGATATTTGACAATGATTTAAAAAGCCACTGAACACCAAACATCTGCTTGAAATGATGGGAGAGAGACAATGAGGAAAAATAGGCTTGAGACACAATCATGTGGGGAACTTGTGACTGGATCATGTGGATGTGCCTTTGTGCAGAGGCATGATTAAAGCTACAGTTCTAGGCAAATTACCATTTCTATAGACCAACTCGCAAAGAGAGTTAGTGACTTTCTCTTTACCTGTACATGTAAAATCTTTATCTGTACTACAGTGAAATTCGCCTGATAAACAATTTGCTGGCTTTTAAAATATTTTAAATGGTAACAAAGGAAAAGCAAAGAAATAAGGGCCGAGAGCCCATTTATACATTTACACCTCCTTCCTTATCCAGCTGTGAGCATGTGAGCCAGAATACCCACAAAGCATTTCTTTCTTCCTTAATCACCCCACCTCTTCCTTTCATATCCATGCACACATTTAACTGCCACTGCAGGCTTCAGCATCCCTATGTTGTATTTCTTTTTGTAACTAACCCAGTTGAGGTGCAGAAAGAAGCTTATCACAGCAGCTTTGTGAGATAACAGCCAGTGTAGGATTTCCTGAAGACAAACACCTACACAAGCTCAGCAAAACAAACAGCAGACAAACAACACCCATGCAGATACACACGTTATCAGTTGTTATCTGCTTTCACTGGTCGATACACCCCTCCCAGTGCATTAGGAATAAATAAAGGAAAAGAATAGAGAATTAAGACTCAGACTTCTTTTGTCTGAAAAAACGAATGATGCCTGTTTTTGTATTTGAGAGCGCTCACAGAAGAACAGGGTAATTTCCTTTTGAGAGCTGCTGACAGATTTGGAGCAGTTTGACATCTGGGTGTGAACAGCCAGCACTCTTCTGGTGAAAGAAAACAGCATTACACAATATGCTCTGTCGGTAGTGGCACGTTTAAATTGAGGAGTTTTCCCCCCACAAATTCACATTAAGCCCACATAAAATAAAAACATTACATTAAAAAAAACTCACATTGAACCCAATGTTTTCCCTAAGATGTTTAGTCCAAAATTTAAAACTTATAACTACTGTCATACTAAACCAGAGCTCGGATTCAAGCATCAGAAGCCAACAGCAGTTTTACCAACTCTATTTGAATAGTGAGAGCAGGGTTTAATCAGCAGGTCAGTGGCACTGACAGGTAGTTAATCTGCAGAAGTGTTTTTATGCCAAAGAGGCTAGTGGTGACCAAGGTGAGTTTGACAAGATCTTGCAGTTTTTCTTATTTGATTTGGAGACTTTTCTTGTTTGTTTCATGAGCGTGTGATCTGGAGGGGTATACGGGGAGATGGGATTCCAGGAGAGTGGAGACAGGTCTGGTGGCGAGATGGCAGGTAAGCTTTTAACCTTACAGGTGGAGCAGCTGGCTGGAAAGCTCAGGTTAATGGAGTGGGAAATTTCAATTAATCTACCCACTGCAACAGGAGTCCAAGGAAGGTGGGCTATTGCTCTGCCTTCAGGTGGTCTACTGGAGAACAGACAAGAGAACAGGGTTCAAGAGTTTGGAAAAACAAAGACTAGGTGAAGACATGAAAGGCCTAACTACCATTATAGAGGTTACAACAATCAGGCAGGGAGTGACAGCACAAGCTGGTCCTTAGGTACTGTGAGCTGAACAGTGAATGCAGAACAGTTGTGAAAATGAGATCCTGGGAAGAAAAAGCTTCTCCGGGGAGGAAAACAAGGCCACAACTCTACCTGAGAGAGAGAAAGAGAAAGATTCCCATGTTAACTTGTTCTAGTTTTGGTCACCAAAGCACATTTGGTTTTTTTCATGTATTATATTTTCACACATAAAATTGAACAAAAGTAATCCTTATAACACATCTCTCATTTTAATCATCATTATCATAGATGCGGGCAGAGTTTGCATGCTAACAGTGCTAGAGGAGCTCAGCTCATTGTATGTAGACATTCAAGGGATTCCCCTCTGTATTTATGCCAAAACTATTTGCAGCACATATGAAAAAACAAAACAAAACTCTGCAGTTGCACTTCTTCATTTTGTCCACAGGGGAGCAGCAGCGCAGCCACATTGCTGTTCTCATTGCCATCATCGTGACTGCAATGCAAGCCAAGGTTTCTTTCAAGGGCACACATCATATCTGCAAAGTCACATGTAAAGCAGGGAGAGGCTGTATGGGCGTTTTCAGCTTATCACACAGATTTTGCAGTAGGGCAAAGAGTGCTGAAGCTTAGTCTAGACAGTCACTAAATATCGAATCCCAAATCACTCACTGACACCTTGTTGTAGTTGCAAATATTCAAGGGCGAAACCTTGAATTCCAGCAAACATAAATTGTAAGCATGTAAGTTTAGCAGATAAAGCATGTTTAGTAGCACGCTGACATGAAAAAGAAAAAAAGGACAGATGCATATTATGACAAACGTGTCTTGTTTTGCGAGAAATGAGATTTTCTATCAAGGTAATGACAGTATCCTTGCTGTGCTGCTTCTAATGAAAATCTATGTGCTATTACACACAGTGATGCATAGTATGGTAGAAGCTGTATTGTTCAACATGAAAGGGCAGGAGAACCATCATAGCTCTCCCCCAGTCTTACCTTTTTATAGTCATCAAATATGTATGGCCCCTCTGAGTGTGTATATATATATATATAATGTATTCACAGATCTCCAGCACACTGGAAACCCTGCATCAGCAGTTTGTGTGTGCGTCTTCAGAATAAGACAGAAAACCCAATCAATAAAATTATTCATGGAAGACCCATTCTGGAAGAAAGGCGGAGCATGAGTGTAATGTATTTTCTTTTAATAGAATAGAATATCTTTGTCATTGAAACATGGAACATGTGCAACAAAATTAAATGTTTTCCTCAACAGTGTGAGGATCACAACAATCATAAGAAAACCTATATAAAAACATAAACAATATAAAACAATATAAGAGATGAAACCACACAAAGGCAAACACAACCAAACACAAGTCTCTTATTGCACAGAGCACAATTCATGTGGACATTGATATTGCAGCATTTAATGCTTGTACTGCTCTGGGACCAAAATGTTTTTTTCAGTCTTTTTGTCCTTTTTTAAAAATGGTTCAGTACTGTCTAACTGACATTAACAATCTATCCCTTATGATGTCACTGGCTTTTGTTGAGGCAGCCAGACCTGTATAGGTCATCCAGAGTAGGGAGAGGGGCAAGAAATAATTTTTCTGGGCTATATTGATAACCTTCTGGAGCTCCTTTATCTGTGCCACTGTGAACAGGAGAACCACACGCAGAAGCAATATGTTAAAATATGGAGCAGCGGTGGAAGGACACCAACTGTCTCTGTTGCTCTTTCTGATGACCCTCAGGAAGTAACGTCTCAGCTACACCTTCCCAACCAGCTCTCCAAAACCACCAGAAAATGCAAGTTTGTGACTCTCTCCACATACTCCTTGCTGATAATTAAAGACTTAATATTTTTTAATTTCTTTCTGAAGCCAATGAGCACTTCTTTTGTATTAGACATGTTAGAGAGCAGGTTTCTGTCTCTGCACGACTGAAACAGCTGCTCCACCTCATCTTGGTAAGCAAACTTCTCCAGCCAAAAATAAGCCCCAACACTGTGGTGTCATCTGCAAATTTGATGAATGTTTTGCTGAAATCGGAGCAATCATATGTATCCAGCACACAGCTCTGTGGGGCTCTAGTCCTCAGGCTTTTAACCAAATTCCACAAAAAATACTAAAATTTCTGTACATCTAAATGCTTGTACAATCATCAAAAAGAATATAAAATGATGCTTCCTCGTATATGGGTTACTAACAAAACTGTAACAATCAGTCAACCTAAATAACCCCCATAAAGTCCTGATTTTATTTCTGTGACTTTATACGTTTTCCTATTAAAGCCTATTGTGAAGTGCTTCATATTCTATGACTTTCCTGTACTTTTGAGTCACTGACATTTTGCACAAAGTGTAGCATTTTTATGGTTCACTAAGTGTGCCATAAAAATGCACTTAGTGTCAATGGTGGCAGCAGGAAGTAAACCTTTTCAAACATTTAAAATGACGCTTCAGAAACGTTTGATTGACACTACTGTCAGTACACCCAAAAGGGCTTATACTCTGTAATGATGTATCGAAGAAATGCACACACAGACACACACACACACACATTATCACTGGACATGAGCCATGGGGTGGTTACTGCAAGATTGCTCTGTCAGCACAATCTCTATCCTCAAAGGATAGGTGCTGTGGATATGTGTGTAAGACAGAAAGAAAGAAAGAAAGAAAGAAAGAAAGAAAGAAAGAAAGAAAGAAAGAAAGAAAGAAAGAAAGAAAGAAAGAAAGAAAGAAAGAAAGAAAGCACATAGGTGATTGATACATGAAACACAAGCAGTAAAAGGACCATAGCTTGTATAGCTACTGTGACCCATAGAGTATTGATCACTACAGTCAGGCTACTTTAATCAACATGCACATACCAAAAGACCCACAAATCTTTAGACCCACACACCTTTACATTCACCAATCCATCATATTGCAGAAACTACCTCTTAAATGCGACCTTTCATACTAATGTCTAGCTCCATTTTTTTTATTCTTTAGATCTAATAGGGTATCTTTGCATGACACACTGTTTCAAATGATACTTATTTATCTGAGACCGTGTCTCGGCGCAGCCGTTCAGTTTGGCCACTGTTTGAAAGAAGCTGTTTTAGCTCTTCAATCCACATTGTTTGGATTGGCTCCCTCTTGACAATAGAAGATCTGAACAGTGATTGGGTGGAGCTGCTGGGCTTAGAGCCAGAGCTGTGGCTGACATGACCATAACAGTTATATTTGCCCTTTTGGTTACATCATATAGAGCCAAGAGTACAAATAATACTGAGGGAGCATCCGGAAGCCTGAACATGATTGCAATAATTGCTTCGCTTTAATGGGTTAGGCCTCCATCACTCATGTCTAAAGACAGGATTGCAGCCTCTGCATATTACTCGACTGGGTGGCGACTGGTTGCTGTGAATGAAATAAATTGACAAATTGAGTGCTGCACCAAAAATCTCCACGTGATTTCTCTGGTTGTTTGCGGACTGCTGCAGTCATCTATGCAGTATTGAACAGAAAACTTTTATTCAGTTTTAGACACAATTTTGCTATGTAAATTATTTTAGTCTAGTATTAGTCAAATAAATATAAGATTATATATTTAATAAAATAATACTAGACCAAATCTTATTTTGATTCAGTGCATTAAAAAAAAAAGTGTACAGGTTTGTTGTGTTTTTACCAGTGAACATTGCTCCACATGGTTTATGAAGCATCTTATTTTTCTTGTGCCCATATATCTCCTTGTGTTGTAAGCATCAAACCTTACCACACAAGGAGATTGGATCAATTCCAAAGGTATCCTGCCTTTCTACCCAAATTAATTAGTTCATATTGGATGTTGTCTCTCCAGAATATTTTCAGCAATGTCAATACATTTCAATATAGTTTTTGTCCTCGTGCCTTAGTTTTTATTTATTTATTGTCCCCTTTTTGCCAGAGAAAAAGAAAACGTTGTTGACGAAAACTGTTACGAAACTTATTGGTTGACGTAATTAATGCTGCCTATGGTTTGGTAGGTCCATCTTTTCTTCTGAAGACAAATATTCTCCATTTCTGGTTAAGTGGTACTTTTCAGTTCCACTATCCCTTGGTGATTAGTTTTTGACAAGTTGGCATCTTCCATGCAAAATATTGCCGACTGCAGCAACTTGCTAGCAATAAAAAGCAATTGCAAGGAGGTTTTGGGCAGATCACCGTATACCTCTTTAAAACCAACTGCAGGCAATCTCTGGCAGCCAATCACCCGATGGTCATGGAAAACACACTTTCACTGGCGGTTACCAGCAAGTCTCCGTTTGGTCTCTGCATGAATGGGACTTAAGCAATCAATTTCACAGAGATTGCTTAAAATCATTCATTGAATACACATTATTCCCTTGCAACTGATGGTTGGCAGACGGTCACCAACCAGTCTGTAGACCTGTGTAAGTGGGGCTTCAGAGAAGCAGCTGTTTAATAGATATCCAGACTGACAGGCAGTATTTCATGAATACAGTTTTGCATTATTTTGTTAAAGAAATCAAAGCAGTCAGCAAAGATATTTTAGACATTATTAGGACTATCAGGAACATAGCAGTAATGTGGCTGCTTTATTCTGGCAAGCTGGACACCAGAAAGCTTTTCTAATTTAAGAATACTGCTTTAAGCCAAACACTCCTGGCTATTAATTAGGCTGACTTCACAGACCAGCCAAAAACACACACACATACAAACACACTATCCTCAGTCTCTAAAAGGTGGGGTAATCTCATATCCCATTTGTTTCTGTCTCACCTGAATCAAAAGTCTGTTCTGCTCTGCAGTTTGTCCATACAGCCTACCCCCACATAAACACGAGGTTGGATACTTTAACTGTAATTTTAAAACATGTAAAAAAAAATTTAAAAAATCCAGTCTGATTGTTCTCTAAACGAATGACGCCATAAAAAAGATTAGATTGAACCTGAAAAGCTAAAATCATATTTCCTTGAGTCTGCTCTTCATCCATTTATCTCCTCAATACGTGTGTGAATGATTGCACTGCAGAGTGTCTGACAGCAAGCAGCTCTCTCTGGTATCTTAAATCAGAAGCTGGTTAGACAGTCAGACTGTCAGATGCAGTGCACTGGAAAATGCTTCCCCAAAGGAAACATGACACTTTGGGCCTGATTCTCTGCACTTTGTTTTTCATTTCTTTCGAGGGCCCGAGAAGGGGGTGTCACTTTATAAGAACAGGCTAATTTAAGCATTCACAGTAGCTTTTGATCTAGCTTAAACTTAAACTGCACTTGAACCACAATGTCTTTTATAATTTGTGACATACAGCAAGTTGTTGCTATAAAGCATTTCATCATTCATTTTTAATCACGTGTCTCCATTTTGTATCAAGGAATTTGACATATCAGTTGTAAATCCAACAGATTAACAATGATTGAATGCTTTAAATATAATTCCTTAGACACCCCCCCCCCCCCCCCCCCCCTTTTTTCTTTTTTTTTTTTTTGTTTTGTGGTGTTTTTTTTGGGTGTGTTGT
>VURO01022392.1:29589-42353 GCA_015108175.1 Pelvicachromis taeniatus
GTTTTAAATTTTGAAAAATAAAAAAAAAAAAAAAAGCATGGACATTATAAGTACTTACAAGGGCATAAAAAAAAAAACGTCTTTCAGAACAGGAGGTTTACTAGGCCCGTAGCACCTGAAACAAGGTTAAGTTCAGGTGATAAATATATTCTTTGTCCTTTATGTGGGTCATCTCCTAGGGTGTGTACAGGGGAGAGACTTGCATAAAGGACAGACTGGAACAATTAAGAGTTTCTAACCTTAGAAATATACAAATGCCTGCAGACACAAGAGTCCACATAGTAGAACAGCTTGACACCAAGGCATAGATACACAAACAGCCTCAGGAGGCTGTAAAGCTGTGGCACAGAGCAATACAAACAAGCCAACAAGGAGAAAGGGCAAATATGGTGGTGAGCTGATAGGCAACCAGGGAACAGGTGACTATGTGGATTTCAGGTGGAGACAAAACAAGTTATAAGCCTAAAGCAATGAGAACTGACCTGATCCAGCTGCTGTGATATCTCTATATGCTTCCTGGATGAAAATGTGGATATTTTTTGGCTCCAGACATATTGTTCACACAGACTGTAGCTGCTGTGGCTCAGGAGAGATAGAGCGGGTTGTCCAGCATACATTGGCGGATTGATCTGAACTCATCTGATCCACAGGTTAAAGAGGGGGAAGATATTGAATCCCCAGTTGGATGCCGCGCACACTGTATATAACAAAGCACTGCATCAGTACGGGTGAATATGACGTATGAATGGTCAATAAACCTAAAATATACAAGTTCAGACTGTGAACTAAAGTCATGGTACTGCCCTCCCTACTCAGTTCCTAGCATACACTTTCTGTACTGACCACAGCAATTCATTTTGTTCATGACAGATGACAGGTTCAGTAAAACTATGTAAATTCAACAATGTGGTTTATAGCAAAGAAAGACGAAAATCTAACAGTAATGTCAGTAAAGAGCTGTAACATAACATTATGTGCTGCTACAGCATCTCTTTTCTCCTGCCAAGAAATAAGAGGATATTGAGACAGCTGACATTACTACAGTTTATCGCTGGTCTCACAGCCAAAAATCACATATAAATGTTTCAAAATATCTTCAAATCTTAGTTTTACCTGCCAGAAAACTAAATAGTTGCTTCTCAAAACATTTATTTTAAAAACTTTTAAGAGCCTTTATTATCACATCTGATTTTGATAAGGGGATTTAAGATAGAGCGAATGAAGTAGCATGTAAAAGGAGTAATTCGCCTCTGCACTTGAGTTCTATGGAGCCTTTTACCCTGTTTTAGATTACCGTTTTGGTCCAGCCTCACCACTCTCACCAACCTTGTGCCCAGATGCCTGAAGCTGTTTTCAGCGAATAAGTTCAAATTACCCCAACAAACCACAGACAGACAGAGGCTGTTAACCAGCTGAGATTATCGTGAAGCATTTAGGAGCTCAACAGTTACATTTTTACCTCAGAAGTAGTAAGAAAACACATGGAGTTAACAGCTAACTAGACTGAACACTGGAGTTACACCTGCCAGCTGGCCATTGACACTAATGCTTACATATTTGGCTTTATGACCCCTGACACCGTTTTTTTTTTTTTTTTTTTTTTTAGAGTACATTGCAAATAAACAGATACTAAAATTTATCTAATCAAACAGGAGCATAGACTTCTTGAAGGCTCTGCATGGTTGTGAGTTGGAGTTCCTACAATGAGCCTATGCAGAGCATCATCTGCATGTTGCAGCTATGGAGTGAGACCAGGAGGCAGTGTCAGAAATAGGTGGAGCATCTGGCCGTATTTGATTTTGTGCTTTTGTTGGTTAACATGGAAGTCTAACCTGGGCAGATGGCTATTCAAGGAACTGCAGTTTTTGATATTTATGCTTTTAAATGTTCTTCAGTGTCTCTGTCTTCATTTTTCAATCCCTGAAGGTTGTCACTTTAGTACTGTGTTAACTTTACTTGCTATCCTGCTTCTTTAAATCCACAGTACTACATAAACTGCCGAGGACATGGCTGTGCAGTGGTTACCGCTGTCACCTCACAGTGAGAAAGTTCCTGTTTCAAATTACCTACATGTGATTCCTACAGGAGCTCCAGCATCCTCCCACAGTCCAAAGACATGCAGTTGGGTTAACTGTTAACCCTAAAATGATCGTGGATGAGAAACAGATTATTAATATTATTATGAATAATAATAATGCACTTTGTATGAATTAATAAATACTAACAAACAAATCTGGAGCATGCTTTTTCTTGTTTGAACACTGGTCATTTCGATTTCAGTTTGTATTTATTTATGTATAAATTATTTACTTTATTATTATTTAAATTACAGATTTTTTTAATTACAGATTTATTATTATTACTGTTTACTTTAAATTATTTATTTATAAATTATTTACCATTTCCCGTGCAGCATGCTTTACCCCATGAGAAAAATAACAGTTTTGAATTGTGAATAATAACGAATCAAGAGCTAATCAGTTAGGAGGTGTGAGGATATCAGAGGAAAAGAACCAGTACAACCAAGCCTACTTCTTGCACGTTGCACGGGGCAATTAAGGCGCTAATGTTACTTACTGTTAGTGTTAGTTTTTAATGTTGCATATAACAAAAAATGCATGAAGTTTGGAAACTAGATAGAACCTCCAGTTAGCCGGGATTAGATTCATGAGCATCCCTCCTGTCCCCTCCCCTTCCCTCTCCCTCTGCATGTTCTTCCCTCGTCCTGCAGGAATAGTCTCTCTTCCTCCGCCGCTGCAGCCCGGCATGTCCGCAAACTGAGAGCGTGAGCGGTGAGACACGAAGAAAGACACAATCCAGCCTTTAAGACGCACGGCTTGTATTTTGTACCTTCCCTTTGAAGGAGAGACGATTTTAACATCGCGACGAAGCTTTTAGAAGGGACTTGGACGAGGATCATAAACAAGGTAAAGGATGTCCCGAGCAGCAACCACTGGGATGTTGACGTGTGGCTTCACTGTACGGGACAGGGTGCGTGATAGGTCCGGGCACTTGGTACAAGATGCCGATGCTTCCATCCACTAAGAAACAACAACAAAAAAATAACAAAGAAACAAAAACACTGGCGTGTGTGTAAGTTGTGCCTCCCGAAAATAGAAGGGGATGCATCGCTCTAAGCTCGTAGAGTAGGGAGTACATTCTGTGCACGAACTGTGGCGAAATGCTGCAGATAATAATACAGTATTAATTGCAAGGGTTCATATGAGGAGAAGAAAAAGGTGCAGCTAAGGAGACCGATGAAGAGGAAGGAATCCAGGAAATGATTTGAGCATCTGAGCATAAAATCGCTGACGAAAGAGCGATGCCGCAACCGTGCAGCAAGTTCTCAAGTGGATTTTTTTTTATTTTTTTTTATTCTGCTATAGTCCATATTGCAATGTCAGGGGAATGAATGCTGCAGAACTTCATGTGGTTGTTATGTTCTAAAAATGGATTTAACGCAGGCTTTGAATCCTGTCGAAATGTCTGAGGGATGTTATAATCTTTTGAAATTACTACAAATGATCTTGACGTCTGTTGTGAGCCCCTCAGCAGCAGCATAGAGAATCATAGCCTTTTTCTTTATAAAGTTATAAATGAACTGTTGATTAGTTCTGAATACCTACAAATCCAATGAACATGATTGCTATAGGGATAAGACATGCAGTAATACGCCACAGTTACCAATATAGTCACAAATAAAGCAGTGTGGTCAGGCTTTCTAAGACCCACGCAGAGACACAAATTGTGCCTAAGTTTGCTCGTCTTTGCCCCTGTGTTTGTTTCCCTCTGTTTCTAGGAGTTATTTACATGAAGACAGATCGCAGGCAGTCCAGCAGTGTCAGCATAAATTTGCACAAGATGGAGCGCAGTTGTAAATTGAGGGCACAGGTGCCTCAACCAAACTCAGGACACAGTGTTATCCTGAAGGGTAAAGATGTTTTAACCGCTCGAAGTTTAAGCATCCCCCGGTTTATTCACATTTTGACATGGTTTATGTACATTTTTAGCACAGCTAATGGAAATAAAATTCCAGAGAGCTATGAAATATGAAGTTATTCTTTTTAGAGTCACTCCTTTACTAAACAAGGATCTCTGTCTGGACATCGTGTTGTGTCCGCATTGTGCCTCGTCATTTCTACCCCCCACCCCATCCCATCAAACTTGTGTAAGAATCACTGGAGTGAAACAGTGGTGTTCGTACAGTCACAGATTGTGTATTCTGTCTCCCTGGCTGCAGGTCTGTCCCTCTAACGCGACCACTGAAGGAGGAGAACACAGAACTGCTTCATCATGAATTTTGTAATGAAAGCTGCGCTGGGAGGTGAGTAGACTGCCTGGCGTGAGGTTGATTTAACAGCACTGCAGCGTAAAGGATTTAACAGGATGCTTGGTGGCGGTAGCAGCAGTATACTGGTACTGGCCTCATAGTTATGGGGAGCATCATATTTCATATTTCCTCTTAGTTTTATGCCAAATATTTTTTTAAACCTCTAAGGCTGCAACATAACTTGTTTCAATAACTGCATCCTGTTGGTCAGTGCTTTGCTATTGTCAAGAACTGCTGAGTGTTTTAACCTTGTCTTTGTGGCCAGCGTATCAGTCTGGAACCAGGATAAGGACCGCTGCAGATGAAATATCAGCAGCAGCAGTGATAGATAGATCTAGTCATACACCAATAATACTTCTGTCAAGTGAAAGCCGTGTATCTTCAAAATGTCACCTTCTGAGGACGGAGACAGCCTTACTGTAGGTTGATTTTAATGCATGAGGTTTTCACATGATTTTAATACCCAAGCAGACTCGGCTTTTCAAGTCCAACCAGTGGCACCTTTTGAGGCGAGAGAGATAGAGAAGGGCGGTTTTGCCAAGAATTATAGCTGACTTTTGTCCTTTAAAGCCTTCAGGTATTATCCCTTAGAATATTATCTCAGCTATTATTTGCCCCCTAATTAATCCTCATTATAGCTCTGTAATTCATCCTTCCCGTCAGCTATAGCTTCAAGGTGAAGGGCAGGAAAGTGTTACCAGTAGCTACAATGCAGCGGTTTCACTCATACCGGTCAGTCATGCATGATGTTGAGCTGTTGTCCAGGTTACAGAGATGTTACAGCTGGAGTTAAAGCATAGCCCCAACTCCTCATTGGGATGCAAAGGATGCAAGCGCTGCCTTGCTCTGCATAGCTCCTGTGCCGTGCAGCTGTGCTGTGAATTCTTAAATCAACTGCACTGCACTGGATGTAGTTTTGCTCTGCATAGGTTGGGCTGCACTCCTCTGCAGACTTTGGGAATAGATTTGACAGTGTGGGTGTTTGTCTGTGTACTCTGCCAGTGCAGGGGCGGGGTAGTGTGTTATATAGATGTGTGCACCTTAAAAAAGATAAATTACAGTGCAACGGCCTGTCTGCATGAAGAGATCCATACTGTATATGTGAGAGAAAGGTGAGAGAGTGAGGATGCGGGTGGAACAAAGTTTGACGATTGACAGGACGGGTGTCATATTTATTATTTAATAATTATTCCTTCTGGGGTGCATTGCTGTTAATGCCTTTGTATGCTATACAAACTGTGGTTCCAGTCTGGACACACTGACCTCTTTCCACGAAAATGTCCACAAAGTATTGACACTGCAAAACATCATTAAAGCTCCCTAAGGGGGGGTGAAAGGTTAATGAAGGAGGCAAGCCAGTTAGCCAGTTAATCAATGAGCTCAGCTATCAATCTGATGCTCAGAGCCTGAAAATCAGTAAATCAATATTTGTGAAATATTATTTAATTAAGTTGGATCATTGAGTCTCCTCGTGTTTGGCAGTCGGAGTTATTTAGTGTTTGTCGTTTGATTCCAACCAGTGACCTTTGCTATGTGTCAAACTCCTCTGTCCCTTCTCACATTTCCCCAAGGCTTCACTGACAACTATGAAATTTAAAGCAACAGAATAACATGTTTTATTAGTTAGCAGTGTCTTACAGTGTTAGTCAACTGGGTGTTCTAGCTCTTAATTGAGACTGAAATATGTCTAGTACTACTGGGTGGATTTCTATGACGTGATCTCCACAGTGTGACTTAAACATTTTCTATTAAATGGTCATGATGCACAACTTGTAATGTGAAATGGTGTCAGTGTACAACTAGTAGCACATGTTTAGGCTAGCCTACCTAGCATGGGATGTGGGATAGCTTGAAAGTCTAAGAAATATGCTGGATGTGGAAATGGAGACTTCCACAAAAGCCTGGTCTCCACAGCACTAGACCAGAGGGAACATCTTGTTGTGCTGTTGTTAAAAGTTAAAACTACCTTGAGTAGAAAAGTGCTATATAAGAACCAGTCCAATTACCGTTCATCAATTGTTTGGGGGCACCATTAGAGATAGAGTAATGGGCTTTGGAAGGGTCTCAGAATGGATCTAGCTGAGGTATCTTGGGCATCGGATTAGAACACCTCAACAATGCCTTCTCTGTGAGGTTGTGTAGTCATAGGCAACCTTAAGGAGACCCAGGAAACTCTGGCTTGGGAATGCTTTGGTGTACCCCCAGAAGATCTGGAAAAAGGTGGCTAGGGAGAAAAAGTTCTGAGCACTTCTGCTGAGATCTTGGAAAATGGATGAATGGGTGAGAAGATTTTCATTATGTTTATATACACAGGGGTGTTTATAGTGTAAAAATAGCAGCAAGCCAAAAGTGGTACTAGGGCCTTAAGATCAATTATCTCTTAAATTTATGTGGAACACAAATTTACCATGTTCTTGTTAGTGTTGACCCCTACTATCCACACTAGCACACTGAAAAACTCTTAATAGAAACATTCATATAACCTCCATTTATTTCTGTGACTGTTTTTTTTCTCCTTAAGTCAATATTCAGACAACCTCAAAGAAGCAAATTAAACAATCTGCAGAAAGGTAGCTTGCTGAGCGATAGAAAACGGAATAAATCAAGCAGCATTTCTTCATTTGAAAGTATAAGAGGTGCAGCTAGTTTCTACAGCATTCGTTTCCATCCAGTGACCTTTTTTTTTTTTTTACCTGTTTTTGGATTTGCTATCCTGCCACTGAGCGTTTTGCTGAGTATGTTCGGCGATGTGCGGATGAGAGTCTGTGTGACAGAGGATGCTGCCAGTGCATTAAGTAATCCTCCAAGGCTTCTTTAGTTACAGATACTTGAAAGAAAACAGAGCGATGTTTAACTGTGATGATTCAGCAGGACTAAGATCCAAAGCTTGAAGAGTGCTGGGTAGTTTGCTGCAATTGCCACAATCGACACCGCTGGTCACGCGATGCCCAGAAATATTATTTTTCCTCACACAACAACTGCAAAAAAAAAGAAAGAAAAGAAAACCTACCAACATATTTTTACACTGTTGCTGTGTGCAAGCTGCAGAAAGCTCCTAGATGGGATATACAAACACTAATTGAAAAAATTGTAGGCACCTGATTGGTGATGCAGCCATTTGAAAGTACAATAAAAATTATTTTGTTTCTATACATATCCATCTTACTAAGAAGCTAACAAAATACAAAGAAAAGTACAAAAGGGAATGAGATGAAACAAGGCTACATATTTTAATCAACTTAAGGAACGTCTCAGAGTAATGAATGTATGGATGGACACACACAGATAAGTGGTGCTTACAACCACTTGAACAGGTATGTGTAGACATGTTTATATCCTTTAGAAATGTTCCAGATGATCTCTTTTTTGTTTAATTGATAGAAAGAAACTGGCGCACCAGAATCTTCAAGAACAGTTAATTTTTTTTAGGATGAACAACTAGTGCAGTAATATGCACATATCTTGTCTTTAATAAGTCATTATAAATCCTATCCAACCGACATAAAGAGAGGCCTAGAATGCTTTTTGCATTATAAATAAACTACACTCATAGAGAATTATACAGTACCGTGGGCTTCTTGGACTACAGTTTAAAAGCACCCACCATCATAAAAATCTCCATTATCGAAACAAAAAAATTATGTATTTAGATTAGATTTTATTATTATTATTCATCAGTGAAGATCTGTTGCTAGTTCTGAGCCATGGTACAGGCTAACAAAGCTTTTGCTTTCAATCTTAAAATTCAGGATCCACCTTTGTCTCCTCGTTAAGTTATTGCTTCGACCTCTGATGGCTTCGATGCTGACTTGGCACTTCCTGACTTCTAACTAAAGTTGAAGTTAGTTTGACAGAATTGGGAGCAGTTAAGTGCGCAAGTCATTTAGTCACAAGGCCTGGAGCTCAATCAAACTCCGAAGGCCCCAGGCAACAGAAGTGACACCAGGACTGCTGCATCTGCAGAAAAGTCAGAAGCGCAATCGTCTAGTCAATAGTCACATTTAATTACTCGTTTAACGCACGTTAACGCAAGTTTTATATTTTTTCCATTTGTTCAACAATTTGTTCAGCTATGGGAAGGTTAACTGTGCCAAGAAGATTGTCTTTACACAGAATTTTACAATTCAGGTACACCAGGGGTTTATAGGCTTTGTTTGGGTGAAGCTCCCTGAATGGCAAAAATCCACGAACAGGTGGTAAAACATAATCTAAGACTGGCTAGAAACACAGGGGAGATTAAACAGATGCTCTTACAAAGGAGGAAAGAACAGACTGGGCCTATATACTCATAATGGGGAAAGAGGCAAGGGGGGTGTAAAAAAAAAAAAAAGTACAAGGAACATGTGACTTTCAAAATAACACAGGAAGTAACCAAACAGGAACTCACTAATAGGGATGAAAACTTAACAATAACACACAGGGAACTCAGGGGAGGTGGGAATAAACAAGGAATTATAAGTAAAACTAAAAAAGAAAACTAAATTTAAAAAGCTATTAAGAACATAATAAACACTGAGGCATGATAATAATATGGAAAAACCAGAAGGCTGTAGTCTAATGAAAACAATGAAAGTCAAACTATAACCAAAAGGTGGAGCTAATAAATCAGAGCCAGTCCCAAACTTAAAATGCTTGGTCAAAGACCCAAGACCACGACATGAATAATGTCTCATAATTAAATATACACAGTTCCTTCATCATTAAATTAAAAGATAAGTATCCCAGCATAGCTGAATCGCCCATTTCTGCTGTTGTCTGGAAACCATTAAGGCTAGATACTATCTTCTGACCCATGAGCACCCAGTAATAATTTCTTCACGACATATCTGGTAGTTCCTGCTGCAGTAAAAGACTCCAAGACCACATTTTACCATGATCAAACACACTTACACACAGACTGCTAACTGTTGGCTAAAAACTGCAAAGATTTGAATGTTTTTGCATAATTAGTGTTCTACATATTGTAAACAAAATGGGGACATGCTACTGTTTTTCCTCATAAAAATCTGAACACCTCATCTTCTCTCTGCTTTCAACACACTGACACGCTTTAAATAATTTAACATGCTTTTAATATTATGTAGTTATTTATTCTAACACACAAATGTGATCATATACCAACATGTGGGTTTAAGACAGTATCAGCAGATACATCGGCTTCGAGTAATCAAAGACATTTTCATTAGTTAAGTCTGACAAAACTGTTTTTTGAGGTGGAATGAACAGAACAGACACCTTGAGATTTTGCTTGCTCACCCCATCTCCTCAAAGTAGAGATAATCACATTTAGCAGGCTTCTAATATGATTGGCAAAGGGAGCGAGGCCTTCATTACTTTATTGGTGTGCGAGGCGTTTGTGACTGCATGTCGGTTTGCTACGTCCACATTCAAGAACTAAATCAATCAACCAAGTGGGGGGGGCAAATTCAGATAAAGTATCACTTTTTTAATTCATATCCCAAAGACTGCAATGTTACATGCCTATGCAGCATTTTTATTACTAATACACTTTCCTGTGCTGAAATGACCGTGTCACCTTCAGAATGAATCTCCATTCTAGCACAAACTTTTAAAATATCCCAGTCAGTATTTCAGGTACACCCGCTCAACTGCTTGTTAACGCAGCTATCTAAGCAGCCAATCACACGGGAGCAACTCAGTCCGTTTAGGCGCGTAGAAATTCTAGATGACCTGCCAAAGTTGAGATCGAGCACCAGAATGAAAAGAATGTTGACAGAAAGGCGATAAAAGGTCGTGTATTTCAGAAACTGTTGATCTGCTGGGATTTTCCAGCACATTTTTGGATTTTGAACACGCATGTTGAACACTGAAGAAGATGCTACAGAAGACAACACTGGCTGCCAGTCCTGACAGCTAAACAGGAAACTGAGAGTAGAGTTTGCATGTGCTAATTAGAATTAGACAACTGAAGATTGGTCTGGTCTGATGAGTCTTGACTTTAGCTGCAACATCTGAATGGTAGGGCCAAAAACCATGAAGGCACAAATTCATCCTGCCTTTGATCCTATAACGGTGAGGCTGCTGGTGCTGTAATGGCATGGAGATATTTTCTTGGGACACTTTTGGAATATAAGCTGACATTAAAGCTGCTACCAATTAGTAGGTTAAAAAAATAAAAATCACAGTTAACATGCTCCCCACCATCTCCTCCACTGTCTCACAAAGCTGTTGTTGAGACATTGACTTATATCCCAAAGGCCAAACTTGCTGGAAATCATTACAGTGCACTTCCAGACGTTCTCACCACACACTGGGCTTAGATGGGATTTGCCTGAGTACTTTAAGTGGGAAAAGAGAGATAAGTACTGTTTATCTGATTTTGTCAAAAGTTAAAACTCTCTGAGAGTTAGCTAAAGTTAGTCTTCTTTGCCACTTTCCCTCAAGACTTTGGGTTTAACAAAGATTTAGAGAACTTTTAGAAGGAAGGGATTAAAGAAGTGACACTTCTTATTAACCAGGAAATGTCCACACATGGAGGAAAGAAATATTAATATTAATTAAAAAGAGAGGTGATACAGGAAAATGATTTAAAATGATGTATTTGGATTATCATGGAATTTTATTTTCAATGTGGTCAATGGCAGGATTATCGACAATATCCAGTGGCACAGCAGGTCATGTGTATGTGTGTTATGGATAAAGTGGCTTATATTACTGATTTTAATTGAAAAATATAGATCACCACAGCTTTGTGATAAGTGCAAGCTAAATAAATTTACTTTGGTTTAAAAGGGCATTACTGTATATCTGGCAAATGGCTTACAAAACAACAGCCAGACGCATTGCTCAGTTTTAAAGCCATCATCCTTTATTCTATTTGAACAAATATGATCTGAATGCACAAATAAGTTTTTGTGAAACCAGACCAAGTTTATTTTGGTATGATTTAGTGTTGTTAAAATAAGAGCTGAGGGCCCTTTTTGCAGTGTTTTCCTAGGGAATGATTTCACAGTGAGGCTCAGCTAGTTGTGAGTCATTGCATTACTGACAGGATTCAGCAGCATTGTTTACACAGCTTCTGTTGGAAATATTCCAGATCTGGGCCATAAGCCGATCGTGAAGTCTATGTTTATCTGGGATTTTCTGACACCGACAGTATCAATTCACGTAAACATTTATTTCAGTTTCCATAGTTTCGCATTGTGCAGTGCCTTTTTCCGGACTAAACCAGTGGTCAAAGAATAGTGGTGTTTCAGTTAATAGTAATCATTGTCTGGGCTGGTAACATTAAAAATTTCTTAACTTAATACAGCAGGTTCTACTAATTGGAAGGTCGACTGATCGATCACTAGTTCCTCCAATCTATGTGTTGAAGCATCCTTGTAATAGATACAGGAACCCGAGTTACCACCAATGCATCCATTTGAGTGTGAGTGTGAATGTTAGATAAAAGTGTTTAGGTACAAATAAAAGCACTGTATGAATGTGTGACTGGGTGAATGAGACGTGCTTAAAATTGAGTGGAAAGGTGCTATATACCATGTGCTATAAGTACTATATATGCTATAAGGGCTAGTCGACGTACCATTTAAATGGCACATTCTGTCAGCACATATGAAAGCAATACAATATTGATCATCGTGTGAACATGTGTGCACATTTTAGCATATGCAATGTGCACTTGCATTCAAAGATATATAAAAAGAAATTGCATAACCATGCAAAACCGCTCTTTCACTGTCTGATACAGACGCAGACTTGAAAGGAGCAAGTACACCATGCATTGCCAGATGTTGCTGTGTTGGCTTCTATGTGCTACTCAGTCAATGCTGATCCAGCTAATACTTCACTTTACCTTGGATTTCTTTCCTTCCCTCTGAATTTTTTTTCCTGTCCTCTTTAATAAAATTTATTTTCCATAAGTTTAAATGAAGACTGTCCCTTTTACTTTAATATAAGTGACTAATTAATACTATTGATAAATTGCTTTAAATGCTAAAAAAAAAAAAAAAAAGTGTTGCCATTGCGATGCTTAAAAGTGAGACTAACTTAACTTAATAATTTGTATAGATGGAAAAAGAAAAATGAGTTTCCTGGTGCAGTAAACTAATAGGTGAAGTAAACATCACTGAAATTCAGTTTGGATTGTTTTTATTCTTATTGAATGATAGAAAGTAAGGAAATTGGAGTATGAACTTTTTCAGCTTCTGCAGTGGGAAAACAGTTTGAGAACCAATGAGCTTGTTAATAATTGTAGCTTTGCTGCTCTGCTCTGCACTTCCCACAGAACACCTGTTCAAACTATCTGGAGATTTGAGCCTTCTTTCCTAGCCCCAGGGCTGCAGCTATTACTAGTTCCCCAGTTGTCGATCCCTTAGTTTTGCAAGCCTAGCAAAGTATAAGTGTGTGAAACCTGCCGTAGGAGATGTAGCTCCGGGGTTAGAAAAGTTTTCCTCCCCTGTTATAGATTTTA
>VURO01022393.1:9205-20440 GCA_015108175.1 Pelvicachromis taeniatus
TAAAAAATTAAAAAAATTTTTTTTTATAAAAATTTTTTTTTTTTTTTTTTTTTAATAATTTAAATATTTGTAATTAACATCAGAGAAATCTCTAACTCAGGATGACTCCTTTTTTTGGCTTTGTTTTTTCTATGCAGAACGAAGATGGCAGAAAGTCGAGAAGAGATGTCTCCACTGGAGGTGAAAGTGGCACGACAGATCGAGGTATTTCCGATTTAAAATTTAAACATATAATTTGGCATTTACCAGGTAAAATTGGTCCTGATTTGACTGTAACTTATTCCTACCCAGTATTACTTTGGCGATCACAATCTTCCAAGAGACCGGTTTCTCAAAGAGCAGCTGCAGATCGATGATGGCTGGGTGACTTTGGAGACGATGCTTAATTTCAACAGGTTTGTTTATTTCTCTTTAATGCATTCCCTGTAAAACTGTATATATGCTGTATTTATTTTAATCTCTTTTGTTGGTCTTTAATGTAGTTACCTATGCTTTTTTGTATAATGAGATTTGCTACTAAGCTTTTTGGGTGTGTGTGTCTACCAAACTGAAGTATGTAAGTGGGGTTTAAAAGTCCAGGCGCTATCTTCAGTTTGTTCAACTTCGATTACTATTCAGAAGTACTGATGTACTTACTTGTATTTACTGATTGATGAGAAGTCTCTTTAACTTGAGATTTTTAGCTGGTTGCACTGTTTTTATAAATGTGATCATCTGGGGTCTCTAACTAAACTTAGGACTGAATTTTAGATGCACTTTTAAAGGTGTTGTTTAACGTTATGAGATGCTGCAATAAAATCCACTGTAAATGTGTTAATTAAAATTCTTTCACTGTGAAATTGTATATACCTGTGGGATATATTTGTTGGTTGCTCATATTAGCAACTTTTTTTTTATTACAGATTAACCAAATAATATTGCTTATCACAATTCAGCATAAAAAATGTTGTGCTTACCTTCTGTGCTGTACAGTTCTAACACTGCTTTATTTGCTGAAATATGAGCACAGAAAACTGTCCATAAAGCCTGCTAAAACACAGAGTTTAGCCACAGAAAATAAATAAATGAAAGCTGACACACGATGTAAAATGATCTGACATTTTCTGCTACAGTGTCCTATTGAGTCCCATTGCCATCCTCTAGAGGTTGTAGTTTTGGATATTTTGGATGTTGGCGTATATGTGTGTGAGGATCTTTAAATGCAGCATGCGAGTGCAGTTAATAGGAGCAGACAGTGCCTGTGGCTGTAGTGAATGTTAGTTTCAATGTGCATTCACGTTACTGTTACTGCATTGTTGAAGTGGCTTTATTCTCTTCACCACACCTGTAATGCCTAAAGGAGGGGTGATTGAGGGCTGATGGTAATTGGCAATAAATTAGCTTAATACCAGTATATCAATTATTCTATATTGTTGTGAAAAACAACCTGGTGTGGACTGCAGTTCTATTCCACGTAGTTTAAAAACACTAGCACAACATGACAAGCTACACTAACAACCTTTAGTCCACAAGGACAAGGGAAGACTTTTGAGCATAGCTGTTGGGGGGGGTGCAACTGAGCAAGAAAAGGAGGATAGTGATGACTAATTGGTGTGATTGGACCCTTTTTATGATTCATGATGGGCAGGATGAGATGAGAGTGTGCGCTCATGCTGTGCCTCAAGTTCACTTGTTAGCTGCCAGGTCACAAATGGCCACAGCAAGGGCAAATGAACACAGCAGGAGGAATCCATTCTTGTAATGCCTTTATTGAAGTGTATATTAAGAATGTAATGTAGTGTGTGAGTCAGCAAATTAGTTTCTGATTGAGCTTTATTGCTTGACATGAGAGTGCCCATCCCACTCACATACATAACATGAACAGGCTGAGAGAATTCAGAGGGAAGATTAGCTGAGCTGCAGGGTCTTCTCTTTTATACTGCAGATAAATGCATCATTAGTGTTAACACACATCCCTACAGCCGTCTTTAGCTGAGTGTTTGTTGAAACATTTTCATTCTTTTCATAGGTTGAAGTCTTTAACCACAGACAGCAACGTCCTCATTGCAGCTCTGGAAAAGTCAAAGACCGGCCTCTTGGAAATCAGTGAAGACAAGACAAAGATCCGAAGGTCTCCCAACAAGCCCTTACCAGAACAGAACGATGAATTCAGGGATGCAGTTAAACACAAATCTGTATACATGGTAAGATTTTGTTTTTTTGTTGTTGTTTGTTTTCATTTAAACTGTATGCAAATGCATTGAGAATGTTTAAAAATGTGTTTGTGCTCACATTGGTATTTAAACAAGTTTTATTTTCTTCAGACTAATGCAGCGTATTGGAACAGTGCAGTACATCTTTAGCCTACCCAGACTCTGATAAATTGTGTAGACAAAATAATAATTATTCTTGAACTTGATTGTATTCTTGCTGTTTTCCCTATATTTCCTTTTTTCTCATCTAGAAAGGTTTCCCTCTTGAAACATCCCTGGATGAGATCCAGGAGTGGCTGAATGGGAAAGGCCCTGTAGAAAACATTCAGATGAGGAGAAACCTCCAAAAGCAGTTCAAGGTACATGAAACACAACTTGAAATGAAATTTTTAAAATTTTGGGAAACATTCTCTTATATAATTTTCTAATGTCTGTCTTTACAGGGATCTGTGTTTATATGTTTTGACACTGAAGAGTCAGCCAAGCAGTTCCTAGAACGCACGGATATAAATTCATTCAAAGACAACGAGATGCTTGTGTTATCAAGGTAGGCTGTGATGCTTTGTAGGCACTAGCTAACGGCTATCAATGGCATCAGTGATTTAATGAAGAATTCACTGATTTAAGAGATGTGGCAGATGTGTCATATATGCACTTTGATGCCCTTAAATCGGATGAAGTAACTTGCATAACCTTTTAAAATCTTTATTGAACAAGGAACCTAAATTGTTTTGTGTTGGGCCAAAACAGTCTTACAGGCCCGTTGTGCCCTTGTGAACAGTGTCATACTTCAAAAATGACAGCACATCCGCTGGTGGTGTTTCAGCCTGCTGGGCACCTTTCGTTCGATTATGTCAGTTTTAACAAGTAAATTTTTCTCAGCATGGAATCTGTTGTTTTTATCAGCATTTGAGTGACATATTAGTAGAGAAGCTGAGAGATTCACAGATTAACGCAGGGTTTTTTTTTGTGAAAATTACTCTATTAATATCCCAGAAGAAAAATTAAAATGATGATGTGGGAATTAGTAAAGTTTAAATACTACTTTAAAAACAGGTGGTGTTTCTGGGATACAGAGGGAAGAAAACAACTGTATCAATGTTTTATAATTATACTAAACTACATAGATATATCTGGATGAGATATATCTAGTTTAACTGGGGCTTTGCAAACCTTTGGATATCTCTGTGAGAAAACAATGTAATTGACCAGCGTTTTTTGGGGGGGGTTGTTTTTTCAGGGAAGCCTACCATGCCAAGAAAGTAGAAGAGCGAAAACAGTTTAAAGCTGAGACAAAAGCAAAAGCTAAACAGTGAGTATATATTCTGTAGTGTCTTTTATTATAAAACTGGATTATACATTTTGTGAAAAACAACCTTCCTCCTTTTTATTCAGGGAAAAGGAACAAAAACAGAAACATGCAGAAGAAAAAGAAATGGTAAGCTCTCTAAGTGTTCGTGAGCTTAGTCTGCTAATGAGTGCACCACTTAATGAATAAATGGGGCCTTGTAATGATGTTTTCTCATTTTTCTTGCAGGATCTGCTTTTGGATGAGCAGTCAGGATGTTTACTGAAGTTTTCAGGAGAGCTTGAAGATGTTTCAAGAGAGGACTTCCATAAATTGTTCTCTGGACACGGAAAGATAAAGTGGGTTGACTTCACAAGAGGGGCCAAAGAGGTATGTTTTCTATCTACTGTTTCTTCATACATGTGGTATAGTCTTATCTTCTTACAGCATTTACTTGTGTAATTTAATTCAACATGTTTTATTTGTAATAATTTGTTTTATGCGTGTTTGTGTTTTTTCTATTTGTGAGGGTTTTGGACAGCTAGTGAAATTGTGGCCTTGCCAGAGAGACGAGATGTCTAGGGTTGTTTAGACTAATGGGGTGATGAATGATAATATCCATAGCTGTGGTAATTACAGGAAATTTCCATGGATAGAAAGGCGTTTTCATTGACAGTACAGAGAGATTTTGTCTCTTGGAGAAGAGGGTGATGTCTTCCTCGGGTTTCTGATGTTTGTGTGATAATAAAAGGGACTGATAAAACAGAAAACAGAATTAAGTTTTATCAACTTTTTTTCCACAAACCTAACATGGTGGCATGACTCAGGATTGAAAATGAGTAAAGCTGTTTCATTTCAAAGAAATATTATTTGTTTACACGTTTTATTTTTCTCCTCCCGATAAGGGCACCCTTCTGTTTAACGGGAAAGCACAGGAAGCGTTCGATAAAGCCAAAGCAGCACACGGAGAGGAACTGAAAATCAAGGACAACAGTGTCACATGGCAGCTGCTTGAAGGAGATGAGGAGAAGGAGGTAATGAAGAAGATAATAGAGGCTCAACAAGAAACATTCAGCAGGTCCAGAGGCAGAGGTGAGATGTATTTTCATGTTATTTTTAACAGTATTGATTGCACTGATTGCAATGTAATCAGTTAATGTCAATGAAGACACAATTCCACAGCTTGATCTATCCTTTAGAGGTGAACATGTTTATGATTTAGTAAGGTAGAGTCTTGTCTGTCGTAAAAGGTGGAAGAGGAAGGAAAGGCCGAAGGGGAAGAGGTGGCAGAGATCAAGGCAGAACTCATTACCAAGGAAAAAAGACAAAGTTTGATAGCGATGATGAGCAGGAGGAGGAGGGTAAGTTCAAAATCATTTAAAGCATTCAGTTCATTCAAGTCAAAAATTTCATATCCCATCCATTTACAGTTCCTACTGGAGTCCCCCCGGGGATCTGTCCTGGGCTTTCCTTTATTTATTTATTTTTTTTATCCAGGTGTTTTTTAAATTTATTTTTCCAACAATTAAACACATAAGTATACACAGATGATAGCACAACATTGCTCCCACCCCTTTCCTCCCCTTGATACCAGATCTCATGTGAAAAACAGAAAACAAAGTAGTGATATATACTCAGGGTATACATTAAACTATAGACGTGTAAAACAATGGGTCAATGGGCTATATCGATTCAGCATAACATAATCACAAATCAGTGTCACATACTGACATATTCTCAACATAAATAATGAATGGTCGCCAGGAAGCATAACATTTTCCAGCACACCCTCTGATAGTGAACCTAATCTTCTCTAGATGAATGTGGCTAATCCACTGGCCAAATGTTGGGGGCCGAGGGTCGTTATTTTCCATAAATTTAATATCAGTTTCTATTGTTGTGTTGATGACACCCAACTATACCTGTCTACTAAACCTACTATATTCCACCCACTGCCCTCTGCGTTTGCAGAATCCTTGCATTTTCTCTTGCAATTTTCTCAAATTAAACTGTGATTAATAAAACTGTGTCTTGCACTTACTTTTCAAGCACATTCGCCTCCATCCATTTCTTTCACCTGACTGTACTGCCATCCTTGGTTAGGACCCACCTACTTCGCACTCTTTTTGGTCTTCCTCTCCAGTCTATGCATCAACTTCAATTGTTCCAGACTTCTGCTGCTTGCATCATCAGCAGAACTCCTTAGTCACATCACACCTGCCCTTCAGAAGCTCCATAGTTTTCTGCTTGTATATCGTATTGATTTCAATATTCTGCTTCAAAATGTGGTCTTGAGAACATATTATAGTCTGTGTTACAATTATTTCTTATCTAATTTGTATTTTTTTTTTTCTCCCTGTAGCAGCTGCACCTGTAAAGAGAGAACTGGAAGATGCTGCTGATGGTCCTGCAGCAAAAGTTGCCAAAACTGAAAATGGATCTTAGTTATGACTTAAACTCAAAAAATTTCTTTAGTGAAAACGTTTATTACAAACAGTGAAAATGGAAAATACAGAGACAACTTGAGTCCATTCCAGTGAAAGCGTCACGCTTTGGAAAATCGTAGGAAGTCCACCTGGATGTCAACCTGGAGAAATATGTTTAAAATGTCATTTTGCAACCTTTTATGTCCCAAAATAATGTGCCTCTTATATGATTTGTGTACCTAAGTTTCTCTTTTGAGGATGTTTTGGTTTTATTGTATTCAGCTTAAACCTGCTCTTTCATTGAAATTTAATTTGACCATGAGATTTTAGTTCATTTTGCAAGACCTGTGTGACATCTAGAATGTGTGTGGCGTTACTTTTCCGACATTGACTGATGGAAAACTTCTTCTTTGCTCATTTTTTAAGTTTGCATATGTGGACTGCAAATAAATCATTTACCAGAAAAAGGGGGAAATCTGTTCTGTGTCACATTTAACTGGAGAACATGTAATCTTACCGATTTCTTTTTGTGGAACTTGTAAGATGCTGGCAAGTCATATCGTAGTTCTGTAATGAAAGTATGTAGTGAGTATTTGAATATTTTAATAATAGAAAGGGGGGAAAAAAGATGGGGTGTATTTATTTATTTTACCTGCTAGGACTTCCATCTTTACTCCCCAGTCATTGGCCTTCTTTTGTATATGCTGCAAAGGGATCATAAATACAGATTAGGCATCACAGCCTTCATACTACAGATGGAGATGTTAGTTTTTGCTCACATTTAATGATCAAATTGGTAAATTAACGGCTAAATAAGATGTAAAAGATCAGTTTTCAGAGACCTGAAAGGCTGGTGAACTTACTTCTCGTGTTGACATTTTATGAAGTGAGTACACAGCTGTCTTTGCCATGGTTAAAGCAGCTCGGAGAAACTTCATGTCCATACCTTAAACAAGACGTAAAAGGCTGTATGAAGGGTTAAAGGGATGCTTCTGTGACTATAAACAGATGTGACCAATTAAGGGAGCTGGTAAGTGGACCCTCAGGTGGACAAAGGTGATTTAAAAGAAAGAGAGAAAAAAAAAAGCATGTTTTGAATTTTTAGTTCATTCTAAACTTCATAGATGGATCAGCTACTTGTGGACAGACCCACAGCAATGAGTTTTTAAACAGTCTGTGCGCCACAGCTGGACACACGAAGTGAAGAGAGTAGTGTGCACATATAAGTGTAACAGTAAGTGTGTGTAAACCACAAGTTGCCGCTATTCCTTACTGCTGTGTTCAGCAGTTGTTACGTCTACTACTTCAGTTATAACGGGATTTTCACAATATGTAAAGAAAGAAACTTCAATTTGAAGCCATGCACTCACCTTGGTTGTGTTTTGTCCCAAATGGTGGATTCATTATGACAGTGTCAAACTTTTCAGCGTACGCCTCTGGCTCCAGACGACACACATCACACTGGATCAAGTCCACGTTAGAAATTTCAAACTCCTCTGCGTTTCTTCTGAATATGTCCAGAGCGTCATCGTCAATGTCGAAGCCGACGCACAAACTGCAGAAAAAAAGAATGGAGACGACAGGGAATAAAGACGACAGTAAGCCACGGGTGTGTTAAACTTGTAAACAATGCTCTCACCCTGCGTCAAGCATCGCAGCTCCGATGCTGAGGACTCCACAGCCACATCCCAGGTCTGCCACGAGTTTACCCTCAATGTCATCAAATGTACTCTGGATTGTGTAGAGCATACATGCTGCGGGGAAAAAAAATAATGAATACAAAACATGTGCTGTTACACGATCAGCTGATCGTCCCTGTTACTGTCATACCTGCAATATGAGCACTGGTTGGATACTGCTCAAGAAGGATTTTTGGCTCTTCAAATGTGTCCACCTGCTGCAGGCAGCTTTCTAATTCCTTCAGTTTCATCGTTCAAAATGTCCTAACTTTGCGTCTCAGAGTGGGTTATTTTAAATTTCCTCCTTTAGTTTAAATCACCCTGAGAGAATAATTTGAGCCATGATTTCTACTGCAGCTAAGAAGTTTCACGGAATAAGCAGCAGCTGTGTACGTCAACCAAAACAATCCGACGGTAAACCGTGGTAATCCAAATGTTCCTCCCCGCGAATGGGATTTATGAAACTAATAATAATAGTACGTAGTGATGAAATTAATGATGACAATGTTATAAGTCCGTTTGACTAAAAATGTTTATTGTAGTTTTACATTCATACTTTCATAATAATATATGACATTTCCCTTTGTTATCAAAAATGTATAAAGGGTTATTAAAAAATTAATACATACATAATTTCCACAGGCATTAATAAAGCATTCTGATTCTAATATTTTTTGCTATGTAGACACGCAAATTACTCTGTATGGACAGTTGCTCTATGTGCTTTTTGTTATCTGCACATATAGTATTGTTGTTAAATATTTTTAGGACATTATATTTCTACATGTTTTATGTATTATGTATTATTATTATTATTATTATTATTATTATTATTATTATTATTATTATTATTATTATTATTATTATTATTATTATCTTCTTTCGGCTACTCCATTTAGAGCAGATTACACACCAGATAATCTGCCTCCATCTCACTCTACCTCCAGTATCCTGTTCTGTCACACCAACCATCTGCATGTCCTCCTTCACTACATGAAATCACTCCATGAATCTTCTCTGTGGTCTTCATCTTTTATCCATTATCCCTTCACTGCACATGTCCAAACCATCTTATCTTATCTTATCTTATCTTATCTTATATTATATTATATTATATTATATTATATTATATTATATTATATTATATTATATTATATTATATTATATTATATTATATTATATGTATGTACCTTAAGTCTCATGGCTTAAAGCTAATTTAATTTATGTGATAGATATTTTTTACACACTTAGATTTTTGGTAGTTCTTGCGAAGATTTTTGGTAGTTCTTGCGATTTTTTTTTCTGTTTTTCCCCTTTCCTATTTGATGTGTCCACCAAAAAAAAGATAAAGATTCAAAAACTCAACCCCTACAAAAAATAAACAAAACAAAAAAAAGAAGAAGAAAAAAATCCATAGCATACCAATTTAACAGGTTCAAATGGTTAAATAAATAATGGACTCATAACGACAAATTCCAACATTAGGTTTAAGTAGGTCAAATACCAACTGTGTAGATTTATTTCCAGTACATGAAGTACAAGGAGCGGAAATTACTTCAGGAAATTCTCAAGCCAACAACGACGTAATCAGCCGTATCGCGAGAAAACCCGAGAACATGGAAACAGGACAACAAAAATAAATTTGTGGACAACAAGCCAGAGTGCATGATGGCGGCGTCGCTGCTACGCCGGGACAAGAAAGCCACTGCCGCCCACTTGAAGGCAGACTTAAACCGGACTGACAATAGCTCTGGAGTCCGACAACTACAGGAGCTTCTTGACGCTGTGCTGAATCCCGAAAAACCAGCGGCGGACGTAGAAGCTCTTGACTGGTGTAAATGTCTGATTGCAGGAGGCGAAGGTTTCGAGGAGTTCTGTAAAACAGTGCGGTCCTATGACAACGCGACTCTGTGCGGCTTGGTTTGGACGGCTAATTTCGTGGCATATCGATGCCGGACCTGTGGCATCTCTCCGTGCATGTCGTTGTGTGCTGAGTGCTTCAATAACGGAGACCACACGGGCCATGATTTCAACATGTTCCGGAGCCAGGCTGGTGGGGCCTGTGACTGTGGAGACAGTAATGTCATGCGAGAGAGTGGGTAAGTCCGACCGAGCTAACCCGGCTATGCTAACCGGCGCAGCCAGTGACATTTTCTCATGTGTGTTGTCAGTGACAGTTTCCATATAAATTTATGAGATGATGCTGCAGGGGGACAACATTTTTTAATCCAGCAAAGCTCCTGTCATTTATAAATACAACCCCTATGCTAAGGGTTACCTAGGCTAGCTAAACACCAACAGTCATACTGGTAGGTGTAGCTACAGGTTTCCGTGTGCCTCTCTGTCTGTGGCTATTTAGATATGGTGTGGTCTCCTTTCTGCTGTCAAAGTCTGAATCATAGTTAAGTGAGTGCCATCATTTTTATCTTAATATCTAAACAGCGACTGTCTCTGTTCCTGTCTGACTCAACATCATATCTCCGTTCTTGATTACAGTTTCCTCCTACTCATAAAACTTAATTTTCACTCGCGGTTTAGATAAAATAATGTAGTAAAATATTAGCCTGCTTCCAGAGTTGGCCTGATTATCGTGAGTTTGTTACGTGGGAAGCAAAATGCTGTGTAACTGAGTAAAAATCTATAGCGTTATTAAGTAAGCATAACGAAATTATACTTATAGTTCCTCAAATGGTGCATAAAGTGTAAATAACAGATGATTATACTGACACACATACAAAGTTACATATGCATAAATTATATAGAAACATGCCATATTGGAAGATGTAAAGAGTAAGATTGGACTATAGCTTCATATATGTGATGTATAATATCAGGTTTGTAAATATGTGGAATTGAGCAGTAATGCACGTTACATGCATTATTTACAGATTATGAAATCTGCATAAGTAGATTATATGAATATAGATATATAATCCTGAGTGGTATGAACCAGAGGATCAGTTTAAAAAAATATTACAGTCTTATCATCTTCAATAACAAATTATTCATATGTTAGAGTATGTTTGTGTCATACTGATTCATTAGCTCATAAAAGTTGTCTCTGGGTATTTAATGAAGTATGAGAGAGTACAATTTGTCATACATCATGAAATATTCTCATACATCAAAATTTCTTATACATCATTAAATGTCCAAACACACAAATTTTATGAGCTAATGAATCGGTATGACACAAACATACTCGAACATATGAATAATTTGTTATTGAATTTGTTATTTGTTATTGAAGATGATCCTCACACCACTCAGGATTATATATGGTTGTGTGTGCTCTGCTGTGAATAACCCTTTTGTTCCCACCTTCACCTATTGTTATTACCTCAAGCCCAGTTCAGTAAAGATCACAACAGTATATTTGTGAAATAAATTGAAAAGAAAACTGCTCAGACCTCTGGACTGTTACAGAAGCTGAATGCAAATTGTACTCAATTTCTACCTGATAAATCAAACATACTATCAGTTTCTGGAACAACATTATCTACTTTTGATGCAAATGAAGGAACAGCAGAAGCGGTCAAATGTACCCTGATGAAATGTGAGGTGTTGCTGGAAATCTTGAACTCGTAGGAGTTAAACAAAAGAATGTTTTCAAAGGAGACGGTGAAAAAGAGGAATTTACTTTCTGTGTG
>VURO01022393.1:25176-39947 GCA_015108175.1 Pelvicachromis taeniatus
TAATTCTTGATTTAAAAAAAAAAAAAAAAAAAAAGCTTCAAATTTTCCCTAGCCTCTTTTGTTAAATTAATACTATGTTATCCCAATGAAATGTACTCAAACAAATGTACATATGACACAAAAAGTGAGTTTGTTATTATAGTCAGTGTGAGGCTAGTTTTCATCTGTGACTCAGAAAGTTAATTTCAGCCAATGCTTGTATCCCATCTATTGTTGGTATGGTGGGTTCAGAGTTACCAAACCACATGGATGTCAATGTAATACCTCTAGTTTTTGTTATTCAGTCACAGTCATGTCAAAAACAACACTTGATTTAAAAGCGTGTTCCTACAGATTTATTTAAAACTCAGAAAGAGATTTGTTGCCTTCCTTTTAAACAGCTCGACCAAAAAGCAGTGTTGTGGTGTGATAGATTCTTTATCACTGGATTTGAATTGTGGTTGGTGCTGCTGACTTGTTACTGGACTCTACCACAATCCTAAAAATAACGCTCACCCTTGTACAGTGGGCCTGAGTATCCTCTTGCTGACGCTATGGGCACAGTGTCACTATTACCCTGTATCCATGCGAGCCACAAACTGACACATTCAGTAGAGAGTTTTGTAATTCACATATGTTGTTACATAAAAATATGGGGGGCGGCGGGACACTTATATTTTAAACTTTTTATGAGCAATGAGAAGTTGTGTATAACAGTTCATAACCATTCTGCTGCTGTCATAGGTATGAATCTGAATAAGCGGGAGTTGAATGAACATGTGGAATTTGAGTCTCAGACGTACTATGCAGCATTCGCAGCAGAGCTTGAGGCTTGTGCACAACCAATGTGGGGTCTCTTAACACACTGCAAAGTCAAAGTAAGTCTCACTCACGGGGGGAAAGATTAATGGAACATGCGTTACAAGCACCCCAAGCTGCATGCACTTACTACATAATAATGTATCAAATTTTAACATCTAATTTGATCTGTTACCAGGAAACACAGGAATACACTAAAACTGTAGTTCGATACTGTCTGGAGACCTTGCAGATCTGGTTTGATGCCATCGGCTTCATCGATGAGGTATATTAATGGCAAACTTCCGTATTTACAAGTAGTCTTTTCCCTCGCCTGTTTCACATAAATTTATGTATATCTGTCATAGCCTGCTCCAAATCAAGTGACATTTCACCTGCCACTCCACCGCTACTACGCCATGTTCCTCAGTAAGGTATGCCACCTCATGTTTTAGCGAAGTCTATTCTCTTTGGTGTCTATGTGTATGTGTTTTTAAAGTTTGTTGTTTGGCTAAAAATCCCCAGGCTATAAAATGCCAAGGACTGGATCTGGACAGCCTCCTTCCTGACCAAGAGATGTTGATGAAGATCATGGTGCATCCACTGCAGATACAGGTATAATACTGGAAGGCCGTAGATTTGGTTTTACCTGCATGTTTTATGCACATCTGTGTCTATGTGCTTATTAAAACAAGTAAAAGTATTTGGAGACTACGTGGCGTCAGGTTAGGAGCAGGTTAAGTGATTCCAGCTTGCCATGTCTAACACTGGTCTGCAGAGACTCCTCACTCAATTAGCACTTTGTTCTATGTGACTATAGGCATGCCTGTCAGAGATCCACAGCAACATGTGGGTGAGGAATGGATTGCAGATTAAGGGACAGGCTATGACTTACGTGCAGTCACACTTCTGCAACTCCATGATTGATCCTGACATCTATCTGCTGCAGGTGAGGACTCCTGCATCACAGACAATGCTCGCTATGAGTGTCAGTCGTGTGTGTGTGTGTGTATATCATTCTTTTGTCATTTCTATTTAGTTTTTAAGTCTGCTTTCTCTTTTTTATTATTGAAGGTTTGTGCATCAAGACTAGACCCTGACTACTTTATCTCAAGTGTTTTTGAGAGGTAATCTCATTTTCTGATAATATTATGCTACATAAAACATTTTACATTTGCCGATGGGCAAGTGATGCACATATTTTATAAACTGTCCTCTGACGCAGGTTTAAAGTAGTTGACCTGTTGACCATGGCGTCTCAGCATCAGAACGCCGTGTTGGACTCGGAGCAAGAGAGACCAATGCTAGAAGGAGCACTTACCTTTCTGGTCATATTAACAAGCCTTCGCATTCATTTGGGTGAGTAGTACGGCAGAGGCTGTGCAGCATCTTTATCAGAGTAGCAAACTACCTCACAGTATCCTCTAGAGCTAATAAATCATTATTTGCTGAGGCTCTGCGAGGTGTTGATAGTTGGTAGGTCGAGTCATTGTTGGCACGAGTTCATGTAACCATTGTTTCTCTTTGCTGGTGCAGTTTTCTTGTGTTTGGCACACATCCCAGGAGTGTTTTTCTTTGCTGTATTACAATAAGAAGTGACTTTTTCACATAGAGCTCTCCAATGAAGTCTTTTACTTGGTTGAAAACATCATTTGAACTATTTGGAGTGTTTGTTCATGGAGATAACCACGGACTTTGTAAATTATACTCTGACACAAAAGGGCTATACTGACACTCGTCTCTATGCATATATTGAAATATAGCTGTGATGCCATTTCTCCCTTGGGAGATATTGCTTTCAGATGTTCTGCTGACTTATTCATCCATATTACAGAACACTGCATTACAAAACTGCATTATGTTAAAGAGACAGTGGTCACAGTCTGGTTTAAAAAAAACAAACAAAAAAACTCTTCAGTTCATCATTATCTTGCCAAACCTCAAAACTGAGCTTACTGGTGTTTAAAGTGGCAAACTTGAAATTTTGTTTGTGTAATAATGTTCCTAATTATTCATTTGTTTAAGATATAAAACTAAATGTCTGTTTCATTACTGTAGGCGCAACCTACTGGTGATTGAGTCTATGCTTCAGCAATACACTTATACTGGTATAAACTTTGTAAGCTCCCAGGTAAAAAAAAAACAAAACATAAATGCAACACTTCCTTTTCTATAGTGGCTTTACATTAAAGTATTTAGCTCTCGAAACACAAATTGTGAGCATATCTTCTCCAGTGGCAGGAAATGTAACCTGTTTGTCAGTGAGATTACGATTTACTATTGCACTCAATCAGAAAAGCATCTACAAATCGTGACAATGGTCAGTGGCTCTGGGTTTCAGCCAGTCAGTTACCATAGCGAGGTAACCGACTCGCTCCTTACCACGTGTCCTGTGGTTTGCTGACTCATGATGTGGGCAGCATTACATCACTGCCTGATGCCTTTGTTAAAACAAAAAAAGTTTCTTTTGGTTCCCCACTCTGTAACTCTGTGGCCTGTTATCACCTCTGACTTTGTTATTGCCAAGATAGCCAGCACTAGAATTTTTGAGATTACGTACTGTCAGCCATTTCTCTTATTTTGTCAAGTTTCTGCAGTGGTGAAAGTCGGATCCTTTCACTGTCAGTTTGCCTTCACTCTCTTCTTCTTCTCATTATCACCGATAGGGATGACCGACGATGAGATCCTTCGGGCTGAAATGGTCTCTCAGTTGTGCATGAACGATCGTACGCACAGCGCACTCTTAGACCTTGTATCCTTCAGTCATTAACAAATACATTCTAAAGAGAAACTGTATTCAGTTATCCACAGTATATACCTATTTATATATGTTGTATTTTTCCTGAACAGAGTTTTCGTAGATTCCTGAAAATCCCAACCCAAAGAGTGGCATTGTACCCGGTAGCTGTAGTTTTGAGGATATGCTCTCTGCTGTAGCCGACTTCAAAGCACCTGTGTTTGAGCCTGGAGGATCCATGCAGCAGGGCATGTACACACCCAAAGGTAGGATAACCTGGTGAAGGAGAAGGCAGTATTTACTAACAGACCATTTAAAACGTAAGTGGTATTTATAAAAGTGTTGTCACATATTTTACAGAAATGTCTGGTGTAGTAAAGGCAGGCTTTACACAGAACTGCATCTATGTTGCTGGTCTATTATAGAAGTAGTTTAGTTATCTAAACTAGACTTTTTTTCCACCATCAGCCAAAGAAAATTTTCATCAACTGTTGTTTGATCATCTGTTAGGCTGCAGCCCTATCAGCTACAGACAGCAATACAATACAGTAGTGATAAAATCTCCAACTAATTTTGCATTTTGTTGGTGTGAGTGAGTGTTCATGTCAGGCAGATTAGGTTTTCATGCACTTTAAAATTAATAAAAAAAAATTTTTTTTACAAACAATATAGTCACAGTGGGATGGAAATAAACAACCTGGTGTTTAGTTCCTGGTTTGTTTGTGGGTTTCAACAATTCTGGGTTCTTGTCCTTGCTGAAGGCTCTCTGTTTGGTGGTAGCATCATCATCATCTGAGCAGCATGAAGATATATGTGCTGCCCTCCATTGGCCAACAGTAACATTAGCTTTAAGAAAGCATGTATTATATTTTTGGTGGCTTTTTTTTAGCTTTTATTTGATGGGATAGCCAAGAGAACACAGGAAAGCTGGGAAGAAAAAACAAGGGGGAAGAGACACAAGCCTCAGGACAGAGTCAACCCTGGGCCTGTGCTTTAGACTTGCAGGAAATTGGTTGCCTGCTCAACCCAGTGAGCTAAATCAGCACCCAAAAACACTGTAATATTTAAGAGATTTTTTAAAGACTAGATGAAATGAGCTGGTCCCTGAGCTCTAGTTTATATTTGAATGGAAAATACAATACAATATGCATTTTTATCACCAAATGTTGTGTCTTATTTGTTGTTTTATGGCCTAGAACTTACAGCAAATAGTTCTTCAAACCAACAGCAGTCACTTTAATCACAAAGCAGATATCTGATTTCTAGGGAGTTTACTTTGTTCTCCAGCACGAAGCTCATGAGGTAATATAAACGCATTATGGTTGGTGCATTCTTGTGAAATTATAACTAATCGTCTTAGCCAGTTCACAGAAAGAATAATTGTCATCACTTTAAAACTAACATATGTTAAATCTATTATATTGCTTTTTAGACCGCTTCCTTGATGTTATAGTTAAGAATGGGGCACAATCTTTTGCACTAGATCTATATCCTCAGGGCACCACTTGGGGGCAGACTTACACCACTTATGATGGTGAAAGGTGAAAACGAGGGAAAAAGTGAAACAGTGTCACTTTGTACCAGAGACTGTAAAGCGTTTCTCTTCCTTTTTTTTCACTAGCCGAAGTATGGGAGAAAGAGTTTGACCCCATCATGGTCGTTCTCAGAACAGTCTATCGCCGTGATGTCCAGTCTGCAATGGACAGATACGCAGCATTGTAAGTTAACACCATTGCTTTGATTTCCCCAAAACACTTTTGTTTTTTGTCACCTTCTAAACTCTTTATAAATGTTTTCTTTGCTCGGCAGTAGTTTTGTTGGCGTATTCATGTTCTGTCATGACAAAAATTAGGTCATCTCTCTTTCTGCTGGTGAAGGGACATGATTAGAAAGGTCAGCTCTGCCAGGTGTTGAAATGATTCCAATTAGATGAGTATCAAGAGAACTCAGTATTTCAGGCTAAATTGTAACACAATTGTGGAAATCGTTCTTTTTTGATTGTCCTGCAGACGTCTCCAAAGATAAACATGTCAGCGGAGGTGAAGGAGATACTTTGGGGGTTAATTTTCTTTCTGGCTTCTGAAAATACTCATTAAACTGAAAGTGTCTCTCTCTGTTTCTGTGTTTGGAATGGCATTTGGTGAGAGCCTTTGTAATTTATGGATGGATCACTCATCCACCTCTTTCACGTACATGCTTTTAGTTTACTCTTCAGTTTTTGTGTCCAGTACAAATGGAACTAGAACATATTTCTCTCTCAGACATATTGAAGCTGCCTGTGCTACCTTCAGTCTGATACCAGCCTCATGTTGCTCATTCACACTGTTTGAATATGATGGATTACATGTCAGGCTCGCCCTGGCTCGTGTGATAATAATCCCATCATCACTAATAGAGTGCTGCCCTCGGCTGTTCTATTGTGCAGACTGCAATCTTTTGTGATTTACTCTGAACAGCGTTCAGTGTCACTTCCCCAAACTCCTATTTGTCTCAGCGTAACTCACTTCTCTCATTATTACTTGGTATGTAATGAGTATAAAAATTGATTATTGCTAGTAATTGCATTTCTAATTTGTTTTCCTGTTTTTTTTGTTGTTTTTTTTGACGATGATGTCCACTAGTTTGAAACAGTTTGGCATTCACACTGGCAACCCCTGGCCACCATACAAGGAGAGGACTCCTCTGCACCCATGTTACAAAGGTCTAATAAGGCTGTTGCACTGCAAGACGCTGCACATTGTGATATTCACTCTACTTTATAAGGTGAGTCTTTCACCCACTACCAGTGCAATATAAAACAGCCATATCCATCATCTCTCTTTGCAGTTTGTAGTATGAGTTGGTTTGCAACTGGTGCTGAAAATTGATGCATCACCAAATGAACAGCTTCATAGTGTAGATGAGGCAAAATATATATTTAAGAATACAAATTCATTAATATCAGTAATGCGAGACTGATATATGTATGCATAATAATTTAAAAACGCAAACACTTTGACAGCTAAACCTTGTGTTATTTGTTCTCTGGGTTAAGCTAATGGTTTGATCATGTTCTAGATCTGGATGGATCATCCGAACATGTCTGAACACGTGCTGTGCATGGTGCTATACCTGATTGAACTGGGTTTGGACAACCAGATTCAAGACAACAAGGAGGATGAGGTCAGATATTTTGCTTGGTTTAACTTGTAACCACTTTCTTCACTGTCTAGACATCTAGTGCCAACCAGTGTCTCACTGAGTCATCATCTTCTTCATCTTCTTTTTTTTTTTTTTTTTAGGAGCCTTGCATTGAGGAGCACTGTCACGACAGCTGGTTCCCAGGCACCAATCTCCTCTCCAATCTGCACCATGTCATCAACTTTGTCAGGGTGCGGGTTCCTGAGACCGCTCCAGAGGTAAAGAGAGAAGCCCCTCCCAGCACCAGCACCGAGGCTTCTTCTTATGGCCAGGTAAAAGGAAACTCGGTGACAGGCCAAGCTTGATTACATTAACTTAAATTAATTTAAATTGCATTCCTATTTCCAGCCTCTCTTCTAAGCTAACTGCCAGGTTGCTTCACATCTGTGGAAAGGGAATGAGAAAGCAAGGATTTTGTCTAAAAACATTACTTCTTTAAAATGTGTTTAATAAGTAAATAAAATTACTCATCAGATGCTGTATTCAGAATATCTTATGTCACCACTAGTGGTGATCCTACATGGAACAAAATGCTCTTAATTAAGAGTTTGTTATTAAGATAAAATAACAAAAGTAGCTGAGGGACACTTGGAGAACGGAAGAGAAGTGTTTACCTTGTTGATGTGGTTTTTAATGGTCTGGAGTTTTTGGCACTATAGAAATTTATTCTCTGTAAACTTTGTCTTCCTAAATGAGAATCACACCAGTTTTTGACTGATTTGTAAGCCTTAGTGATCCTATTAGTCTGGAAGTGAGGGTGTAACTCTTCTTTTAGCTCGTCCTGTCAAACGTGTGGTTTATTTATCTTCTTGCATTGCTGGTTGCTTCATGCACCACTTTCATATCATCATTACTGTACTCGTTCCACAGAACTCCAGGCGTCTTTCAGGAAATTGGAGAGAGGTAGCTGTTTGCACTCATTTCTATGAAAAGACTAATGCGCGAATGAAACAAGCAGCTGCATTAGCCTTTGTTTTATCTCTACTTTCAAAGACTTCCCTTGTATGTGTTTGTTTGATGCATTTCAAAGGAGGTCTGCCTTGGTGTGTTATGGTGTGTGTATAATGCCATGCTTCAGCAGTTCCCCTCCCTCTTGACTGCTGAAACTAATTACGTGTGTAATGCAGGTTTGGGGTAAACGCTTTTTAACCGCATGTCAGAATGATTGATGTTCCCTTGACTGGGCTGTATGATGTATGTTTATTTAACAGTGCAGCTCAGGTGCTTTTTTTTTTAATGTCAGGTCAGGTCAGGGCAATCCTTCAGATGCCTTATATTAGAATTTTCGTTAGGAGTCTGGTTGTCCCAGTGCTATCAGCTGCAGTGTTCATAAAATGTCAGCTGAAATAATGAAAATTTTATGTGACTTTTTACGTGGATTGTCCCCATCTGAATATGGTAATGAGGAGCTACACTACAATCCATCAAAGTCGACCAGACTATTAGTTGTATGATATTTGGAAATGGTGTAGGTGCTCCATAAAAGATGGTGTAATTTGAAGGGCTATTTCATGTTTCTCTTTATTGTGAGCTTCACGTGTGATATGTAATATTTATTTATGTGTGTTCTTCTAGATTTCTGTAGTTTAATTGATAAATAATGGATTATGGTTCTTGAATAACTTATTCAATCTAATGACGTCTCACTATATTGTCCAAATATTTGATCTTTTTGTAAAGAAATGTTTGCCTTCAATGCTTTTGTAGAACCTTCGCGAAGCTCAGGTGTTCAGTCTCGTGGCAGAACGTAGGAGGAAGTTCCAGGAGATAATCAACCGCAGCACCACCGAAGCCACGCAGGCTGTCAGGCCCAAGAGCTCCTCGACACGCTGGGTTCCGCCAGGCACGCCCCCGCAGCTGGTCACAGAGATCCTGGAGATCAGAGAAAGCATGCTGTCCCTCCTCATCAAGCTCCACCAGAAGATGTCGTCCAAGCAGAACTCTTTGTCGGCATCTTGGCTAGAAGACATTGAGTCAAACCGCCTCGCTCACGGAGACGGCATAACAGCCATTGAACGTATCCTCACCAAGGCAGCCACGCGCAGCTGCCAAATCAAGCGAAGCATCCAGGATATTTGTGGAAAGGTGTGTCCACCGGTACCACCAAAGAAGAACAGTCCCACCGACAAGAAAGCCATGGACAAAGAAGAAAGGTAATTATTACTCACAGATTTTTTATTTACATACCGCCATCCTACATCATTAACTTCATTCTTTATTTCTGTTTATTAGTATTTTGTTATGTTTTTATGATATTGCATTCAATAAATGATCTTGATCGAAGCTTTTGAAGTCATAGTATTGTTATAATGTATAACACATGTAAGTGTAAATAAAGAGATCTTTAATATTGTCTGGATTAGAGGTCCAGAGGTGCAATATGCATGCAAATAGGCTTTAATGTAATGATATCAGATGTTCTTATTTTGATTAAAATACACATAAATAGTGGTTCTATTGCTGCTGACTGTGTACATCTTGTACTTGAATGGAAATGCACTCCATTGACTGTATGAAAAGTTAAAATGTGCAGGATTTGCCTTTTCACCACACATTCACCCGTTAGTCCTCTCCTTCCCCTACTTTAATGATGATGGAACGGCTTTATAGCGATTTGATAACAGTCTGCTTCTGGGGTTGGTTGGCTTCACCCCACAGCTAAAATTAAAGTTACAGCCTCTTCTTTTCCCATGAACTAGATCAGTTGCCGTCATGCAGCAACATAGGCAGTGGCAGCGAGAACTAAGAAGGCCATTCTTCAGCCTGGTTGTCGGTACCCCTTAAGCCATCAGTGAAACTATTGAGCCGTGACACTGCTGTCAGCATTTGTTTATGTCCAATTATTAGAGACTTAATTTACAGTCAACTCTCGCCTTGTATGCACCGGAGAGAACTAAACCTACCAGTTTAATAATCAGCCTTTCCTAATTTTAAAACACAGCTTAGTTGAAATCACACACATCCTGTGTGTGTGAAAATAGCCCCTGTTACATGCACATGCTATGGGTGATCAAGCATGCTCTGCACAACAGGAATACTTCTTCCCAGAATACTGAGGGATCGCTTATTTGAAGGGGAAAGCTGGTAATAAATCCTCCTAAAAGAAAAAAAAAAACCATATTATGTGACACTTTAAGCAAATGCTGTTTCTGTAAATGAAGGACAATCGTTTATCACAGGAATGATTTGATCTCCCTTAAAAAAATCTAATTGGAGGAATTAAAGCAATTCTAAAAAAGTCTTTCAGTAGTTGATTAGATTATATGAAAATACAGATGAATGACATTTATTTGGTTATGATCTCAGTGAGCTGTTGAACACATTGCTTCACGTCTACCAAAAATTTCACCTGTTCTTCTTTCTTTCAGGCGTCAGAGGGCTAGAGAGAGACAGCAGAAACTGCTTGCTGAATTTGCCTCCAGGCAGAAGAGTTTCATGGAAACAGCCATGGATGTCGGTAAGAAAAGGCTGACTGATCTTCTTTTTTGCCAACTTGTTATTTATAATTTAGTTTCTGAGCTTAAAAATCTTAAATATGACGCAGCAGAAGTCTGTTTGCAGAAAAGCAGCAGAAGCACCAGCTTCATGATCTTTGCTTGTAGGCATGTGGCAGTTATTGAAGAACTTGCTTCTCAAAGCTAATCATCAGGTTTTGCTTCCAAATACTTCAGATTTAAGGCAAGTGACAAAGTGATGAAGAAATTATATGCAAAGGGTGATGTGTGTCTGCATCGCAAAGCAGCACAATTATTCAGTCACCTTAAAAACACACCACCCAGTGTAAATAGTACTGTGTAAATAGTAAGGTTGGGCGATATGTAAAAATTTTCCAACCAACAATCGTCAGTCCAATAACCAACGATAGGCAATATAGTCACGCATGCGCAGACTTTTTGATCGATGTAATCATGCACGGACTGATTTGCGTGTTTAGAACACAGAAGAAGTTAAAACATGGATGAACTAATTGCCAAATTGCACAGTGGAGGAGAAGGCACAGATAGAAATGAACTGTTACCTCAGAGAGGAGGTTGTAGATGGAGAAGACAATCCACTGACTTGGTGGATAAATGCATGAAAAACGTTTCCCATTGATGTCACACATGTCACGGAAATATCTGTGTATACCAGCCACAAGCACACCTTCAGAACGCGTCCTCAGCACCACTGGTAATATTGTTAACCACCTGAGCACACGGCTCAAACCTGATAACGTAAACATTCTTGTTTTTCTGTCAACGTATTTATAGATTTTACCTTCTTTTCTTGTTTATTTCAGTATTGATATAGCTACTTTTTGGGTTATTCATTTATTTGAGATGCGCCAAATCGCACAAAAGACTTAACTACGTTGGAGTTGGGTTTTTTTTTTTCATGTTTGCTGGAAGAGACATTTTGATTTTTAGTTTATTCTTTGTTTAATTTTGTATTTGCTGTTTGGTCGAGTGTGTAAAACGGACTCTGGAACAGCTTGCAAACACGGTTATAGTAGAAAAAGAGAAGCCATTTTCTTTTTTTCCTTCCCCACCATTGTAGTTTTTTTTTAAAATTTAAATAAAATGTTTTGTTTTTCCTGAACATAGGCTACTGCCGTTCTTTCTTTCTGTTATGAGTTTGAGTAAATGAATCGCTGCTGCATTTGCTCGCAGCTGAAGGAGGGTGCCGTTAAAACAGCGCTATTATTTATTTCTGTTGACTGCTTCTGTCAGCTTGAACCAACATTATTAGCAAACTTACTCATGGGCAAATTAATGAATAAATCGCCCTTGTAAAAACGATCGACGATAGTCGATGTATTCATCCAATCGCCCAACCTTAGTGAATGGTACAGTGTAAATAATACTGTTGTATTAATTGGTCCCAAATTAATAATCAATACTGAATGAGTTTATGAATTGCATATTAAGGATCTAAGTTAGTCAAGCAGTTAAGACAGAATAAATCTAGAGATAAGCTGTAGCAAGTTGTCCAAGGCGTTTGTTACAACCTTCATCTCCAAGTACTTTTAGTTTTGATTAGATTTTGTGCTTAATTGTCTTCTGTACTTTGTTAAGTTATTAGTACATAAGAAAACGACTCGGTGCATTTTTATTTATTTATTTTTTTTATGTCCTTATTTTACCCTTAGTGTCTCATATTTTTGTGAAGTACTGCAAGAGGGAAAGACCTTTTAAAAATCATAAACCACATATTACCACTTTCTGTTTCAAGGACATTTTGCCACTGTAGCCCTTGAAGCAATGTTAGCTAAAATAAACTCATCATTGCTGTATGTTTTTCACTGGGGCAAGGTGACAGTGGGCCGAGTCCGTGCGTACGGTCTCTGCAGGCCTTTCAGAAGAAATTCGAGACTAGGGCGATCCTGTGGGAGTGTGGGTGACTGCTGGCTGTGAGGGCACATAAGATCAAAGTACTAATGGTTGACTGGACTCCCAGGGCCCCCCTCTGACACAGCATGGTTAGCAAATGAATAATGGCCAGTGTGCTCAGGACTGTTCTGATGCCTTTATAAGCACTCACTCCCGAGCCAGAACGTCAGCTGCAGTCTCAATGCTGGATATTCACAACTTAACATTTCCATTATGTCGGTGACCATATTGGCACAAAGACAATTTATTATTATTATTATTATTATTATTTATTCAGTCTCCTCACTCTTGCAGCTGAAATTTTAAATGTTATCTTTTAATTCAACTCTCATCAAATTTGTGTTTTTGTTCTGTATTGTCATGGAAGCAGAAATATCAAAGATGGCATCTTTAATTAACCCAAATGGATGCAATTCTGTATAGATAGTTTGTTAACTGGGGTCTTTTTAGTAATATGTTGCAGTAGGAGGGCAGCACGGTGACAGGGTAGTTAGTAGCATTGCCTCACAGCAAGGTCATGGGGTTTTTAGTGTCTGGTTCTCGCCGTGTACTCCTGCTTCCTCTTGCAGTCCAAAGACATACATGGCATGAAATTAATTGGAGGATATGAATTGGCCATAGTTGTGAATCTGAGTTCGAATGGTTGCCTGTCCCTCTGAGTTGGCCCGGTGATAGACCGGCAACCTATCCAAGGTGTACCCTTCCTCTCACCCTATGCCAGCTGGGGTAGATTCCAGCCCCCCTCCTGCAACCCTAAATTGGATAAGGAGAGGAAATGGATGGGTGGATGTTGCAGTAGTTTAGCTGTCATGGTTTTTGATTTGGGGTCCGTTTTGTAGTTTTAGTCTAACCTTTTCTAAGAACGAGTCGCCAACCTTAACATGCAATATTTTCAGGAGGGTGCCACAAATTCATGCTGTTGCTGGTGTGCTAGCTGTCTTGCTTTTTGTGTGTCTGTTTGTGTGTACGCACGCACGTACATTTATGGCTCTATGTACTCAGATGGCCTGAGGGTAGAACTGTAGCACTGACATCTAATGCAAACAGCTTTCATTTCCTCAGGAACACAGTGACCTCTCCTGTGAACATGTTTTCCCAAAAAGCAATAAATCAATTTGTAACACAGCTCGACATTTCCGCGGTGTTTCCTGCTCAAATTGAACACGGTTTTTAACATTTAAAATGAATTTCACATTAGTAAATAATTTCTAGTGCTGTCCCAGATGGGCATGTGAGGAGTAGTAGAAAACAAATCCCCTTTTAGTTCCAAGTATTTTTAAAACTCCACTGTGTGTCACGGCGAGGTGCGCCGGTGTGTTTAAGGAATGGATCCAAATGCAGACACAGGCGAGGAGACGGTACTGAACTTTAACGAAAGGCAACCTTTATTTGGGGCCGATACACAAGAAACAGAAAAACAAGGCGAGGACAAACTTGAGCGAAACTACACTGGGACCTAAACTGGAGGAAACTAGAATTGACTATGACTACTATGAACATGATGTGGAGCAGGAACATAAGTGAAGCTATGAAGTATAAACATGAACCAGAAACATGAACTGCATCATGAAAAACCTGAGGAGACGAGGTGGTAAGGAAAACAGACGACGTGATGAGGAATGAATGGAAACACACAGACTAAAAACACAGGAGGTAATCAGGGGAAGGGGAAACAGCTGACACAAATTAGCATAATGACACCACAGGAGAAGTGAAACTAAAACAATGAACATGGAAACAAAAGACCTCTTCAAAAATAAAACAGGAAACATAACAGGACACAGACATGACACAAGCTTGACAACACAGAAAATGTGAACATGAGACATGACAGACTAATGCACGCAGACTCAACATGACAAACCAAAACTTAAACAAAGGCATACTGAAAGTAAAACACTCAGGACAAGACAAACCATATAATATTGTGAACAGGAACAGACACAAGGGAAAATAAATGAACTCAAAATGCTGGGTCGCAGACCCAGCCCCTGACACTGTCTATGCAGGAAGTACTGGGGGACATACTTTCATCAGTACAGATGTTTCTATTACAATTAATATCAGAATGAGAGTGATATCATGCGTTTTGCTTTTTGCTTTCTTTCCAGCATTCACAAGCTAGCATGCTATCCCAGTGTCATTGGATAATACTCCAGAAAGCTTCTTTTGATGTTAGGCTTTTTCTGTCTTTGAGTGTCAAATAAATGTTCAATGAAACTGAGGTGGGAGATTGTGAAGGATAGTCTGTAATAGTCAGCAGCACTTCTCTGTCTTCTTTGGTTTTCAAGTAGTTTTTGTGAAGCCTTTATGTGTTTGAGCTCATTATCCTGCTGTAGTGTGAATCCTTTTCCACAGAGATGAAAACCAGAAGGTATGTCAGGTCTCTTAAAAAATCAAGAGGTACTTCTCCTCTGGAGGGTGTAGTCAATTTATCCAGGCCATTCCAAGTGTTTGGCCTTGTTTTCCCCTACAAAATGAGATTTAGAGACACTACTAGATAGTAGTACTACTTTATCTTGTGAAGTTTTTTTGTTCTGATAGATTATGCTTTGGATCTGTGGAAGGGATGTCTTCTTTTTTTTATTTATTTAAAACCAGCACACCTTTTTTTTTTTTTTTTTTCTTTTTTTTTTTTTTTTTTTTTTTTTTTTTTTTTGTTTTTTTTTTTTTTTATTATATTTTTTACTTTCTTTTTTTTTTTTTTT
>VURO01022393.1:60632-84156 GCA_015108175.1 Pelvicachromis taeniatus
AACCCCCCCTTATTTAATTTTTTTTTTTTTTTCTTTTTTTTTTTTCTTCTTTTTTTTTTTTTCCCCCCCCCCCCCCGGAAGAGAAGTTTCATCCAGCCGTGCCTGCAAGATCAAGGGGGCCTATTATGCTTATTTCCAGCTCCACGATTTTAAATGGGACTTCATTAGAGAAACTTTGCTTCTTCACAGTTCACAAGAACATAAAAAGCCCCTTATTTATTATCATTTCTTCTTCTTCTTTAGCATGCCTCTTCGAGCCTCTGTCACCCTAAAAGCTCACTTTCTTCTGATTGGCTGCCCTTTGCCTGGCGTTCAAAAAAACTAAACCTAGTGCTTATAAGCTCGGCCTCCTCATATCACATATTCAAAACTGCAGTTCGGCACAAGAGTTGGGAAAATTGTTGTGAACTGAGCAGCTAAAAGGAATTAGTTGTTATCAGCGTCCATCAATGACCCAGTTTATTTGTAAATGACAGAAAAAGAGAAAAGGTATAATAGGACATAATAGGACCCCTTTTTTAATGCTTACATTCAGTGATCAGCACACAGCTGATATCCCTGATGTCTGGTTTTGAAGTGCTGGGTCACATTGTACTGCATCGCAGAATCTCTAAGGAACAAGTCAAGACTTGAAAAACTTCCTCTTGAATTCATGCATGCTGCTTTTGTGTTTACTGAGTTTCTCCTGTCTCTTTTATTTTTGTTGTACCCACTTTGTTAATGACCGCAACCAAATAGCCAGTGATGGGTGTAAATTGTAACCGAAAGCTTTTGTGTGTTTCCTGTATGAATGGGGAGAGAATACAGTACATTACTGTAGGTGCTGACTCAAACTTTCTGAGTTTGACCAGAAAGTGTGACTTGGGACATTTAATGCAAAATGTAACATATGTGAATAAAATATAAACACAGTGATTTTGTGTCTTTTTTTTTTTTCTTTTTTTTTGGAACATGACAGTGAATTCTCTGTACTGGATCTCAGTCCAATAGAGCACCTGTGGGATGTGGTGGAACAGGAGATTCAAATCAATGATATATAGTTTAAAAACATTAGCAGCGACCGTGTGATGCTATTATGTCAATATGGCCCAAAATCTGACGATTGTTTCCAGAACCTGGTTGAGTTTGTGCCATAAAGACAGAGGAGATCCAACATGATACTAGGAAGGTGTGTCACAATGTGTGCGTCTACACATCATCAGATATAGGTGACAGGACTAAGTGAAGTAATTTTCACCAAACATAGCACAAAACTCTAATCAGAGGACTAATCTTCCCCAGTAATTATTAAAAACTTTAATATTTTTCTTTCATTTACCTAATCTTGGCTTACTTCGGTCTCCTTTCACTACTGTGACTTGTAGAGGTAATGTGAATGTTATGACACATACACCTCTGAGCCTGAACAGCAAATTCTCTACTGTATTAGTCCTGCTGTGAGAGGACATCTGGGAGCGCCTTCTCTGGGTGTAGACTGGTCTGCAACAATGTTTAGCTAGCATTAACCACAGGAAGATTACATTGCATAGAAATGATGAATGTTATTTATTGTGCTGAGTGAAGAAGTGGTGACTGGTCATTGTTCACCTCAAAATAAAAACTGCAAGTCTCTGGGCAGTTAGTGCTCAAATTTGAGGAGGCAGAGACAGATCTGGTTACGTTTTCAACAAAGACAAGAATAGGTGCGTTTCAAAAAATAAGTTGAATGTATTTTAAAATCCAGTACTCATCCGTTATTATTATAAAAGAGCAAAACTACAATAAAGTTGCATACAAGTAGCCGTTTGTGCTGGTTTCTCCTTGCACTTCTCCATCTAGTCTCTGACCCAGTGCTCTGAAAAAGAGGTTTTCCTGCCATGTGACTGAGCAGGATAATTGGTCTGAGGCCCTCTGGCTAAAGACTAATGGTCACACAAAGGCTTTGTTTGCTACCAATTAGGCCAAAAGGACGTAAGAAAAAAAAAAGGGTAATCTGCACAGGCTGGGAGTTTTTATGAAGGACGCAGCTGAGACCGTGTCACCAGTGTCAGGCTGGGAGATGCTGCTGTTACAGGCCGTCCTCCGGGGGGCATCACTCGACATCTCCTTCTTTCCCCCCCACGCAGGTAGGTAAAACGCTGCTCCCCAGAGCATGAATAGACTATTCAAGGTTACATCAGGTGATACTGGTCAGCCAGTTAACCGCTTCCGGTCTGCAGGACAACATGCTCAGGTGTCCATACTGTTAATAATTAAAGTCCTTTGCTGAATAAACAGGGAAATCACTTCGCATATGTTGCTATGGACGGTAAACTGGGTCTAAAGAGTTGATTCAGACAGTGTGCTTGAGGCTTTTTCAAAAACTGACACGGAGATGGAGACACAGCTGTGCAGTGATACTCTGATGTCTTAAACAGTTTCCTCCTTTGCAGATGACAGAGATGGAAATACTGAGGCGATAATGTCGAGGTAGGTAACGAGACTCCTCATCTGTTGCTCTGCTTTAAAATAATAATAAAAAAAAAAAAAGCACAGCCCTAAACCTTAAACCTGGATATCTTTAGTCATTGTGTCACTTTGGTTTTTACTTTACTCTTACTTTAGATTTTAAAAAAGTTAAATAGGCTTTGTTACGATAGTTATGCAAAAGCTGTAATATATACAAAACGTTTTGTGTTTTATAATCACTTTAGCTCTTTTTTTCTCTTTGTGTTCATTACCACAGTGGATTTAAAGCATTATAATAATGATGTGAAACGTCTGTTACTACAGACCTTTCATCACACTCTGAATTTCCTTCTTTATAGGCTTTGCCAGACCTTTACCACCTTCAGTTTTGTCACTAGTAAGCAAAGGCGTGGTCAGTGTTGTTGTGGTCAGGTGACTGACTGGTGTTTAGGAGTATTGCCTTTATTGGCGTTAAGAAGCGTTGAGCTTGGGCAGGAAGTATAACTCCATGCATTTAAGACGCTGTCCTGTTTCTGGTCAGTAAACATCAGTGACCCAGTTCAGTTGGCAGCCGAACAGGCCCATGCTGTCACATCACCTCTTCTGTGTTTTGAAGGGGTCTGTTTTGGATCATGAGCCCATTCGAGTCTTATTTTCCCGTCAGCTTCATTGGTCCAAAGAATTTCTTTTAGAACCAGATTTTTTCCAGCGACTAATTTGGCATGTAGTTTGCATCTCTTTAATTGTAGACTTTCACAAAAAGCCTCAGAACTGCTGTTGAGTTGGTTAGACATCGTGAAGTGGTTTTCGAAGTAAAAGATTCTGTAATCGCCCTCTTTACTACATTGTTGATTTGGCCACTTCTGCAGGTTCTTGTCTCTCTGACAAATCAGTTTTGTATTTTTCTGCCTTATGGTAGCCTTCTTTACTTGGTCTGATGCCTCTTAGTGTCTCCGTGTTATGAATTCTCATTCTCAACAGCTGCCAAATTTAAACACCTGGCCAATAATGTGGAAACAGACCACACATGGCTCAAAGCTGCATGTAAACTGTGTAAAAATGAACAGAGCTAATAAAAATGGTTCTAAACCTGTTTCTTAAACCCCTAGAATTAAAGTTTAAAGTGTACAATTAAATCACATGCCAATTACATCATGTGTTGGTGTCCATACGCAACACTGTGTGAAACAAAGACCTGACTTTAGATAATACATTATTAGAGTAACGCTAAAGAAAAAAGTACTGGGCCACGGACATATCACATCAACAGGAGTTGCTTGGTCATGGAAACCCAGGCCATGAAGCTCCCAGCACACAGTTCTGGTGCTGATGTTAATGCCAGAGGAGGTACAGAGCTATGGAGTCATCAGAATGTTGACGACTTTAATATACTATTGATACTTGACCCCAGTCTGTAAACATTACGTGGTTTGCTTGTCATGCCTAAACGTTTTCCACTTTGCAATAATACCGCTTACAATTGAATATCTTGGAAGGAAACTGACTGATTGACCAAAACAAATGTAAGAACAAAAAATTGCTTCCCTGCTACGATTGCAGATGCCCTTTCATTCAGTTTTGTTGCGTTTAAACGGTAGCGCTGCCATACTCGCATCCATCACAGTGGCACAGCTGTGGTGTTTGTGATTATATGACTGAAGTTAATTTATAATTAATTATAAATAAGAAATTATAATTCATTTAAGACTGATTACTTAGATGATGATGCTGCCTTTTTGTTAATACGGTTGATGCTTTGTGGATCCAAAGATGTCAATCAGGCATTATTAATCATGCAGGTGCACCGCTAAGATTAAAGATGTTAATGTTTAAAATAAATGCATTTGTCTCTGCTCGTGTGAGGCTTCGGCCTTACAGGGTAAGAATAAGGGCAAAATGCTTCAGGCCTGACTCATGGCTAGTGGAGGTTTACCGTAAAGCCTCCTCATATCCCCTTAAAAGGGATTATTGTTTTTTTTCCCCTCTCCATAGACTTACCAAAGGGGTTTACCCAGCAGAGTTCCCATAAGGCTCTGCCACAGAGGATGGAATTGTGCGAGTTTGATGGAAGCAGAAAATTAGATTACTGCCTTTCACTCTGTACGGTTTCTGGTGACAAAGGTGTGCTGCAGCTGGTCACATCATATACAGCTGTTACCGCCTCAGACCTACACTTAGCATTATGTAGATGCACAGAAAATGTGCCCGATGAACAAAGGCAGAGCAGGATAGTTATTCCAAATATAATCGCCATGTTACACACATATTCCTGTTTGTAACTGAAAATACTGCGTACCACTGTGTATCAGATGCAACATCCCTTTTTTCCGCTGTGCTGATAAGAATGGTAAACAAAGGGTAACCTGAGCATTGCAATCGAAGAGCAGCGGTGTCCTGTTCTTAAGCGCTATTTCAGTGTATCTCCTGTCCATTTAAAGAGACGTGTTTAGAAATTCTTGTTGCCTTCTGGTAAAAAAGAGATTGAACAAGTCTGCATTGATCGGGTTTGGTTCTCATTTCTGTATTTATATTTAGATTGTTTACATATTCATTGTATAATGTAAATGCTTTGATGGTCACTATTATGCCAATAATCACTTAGCAAACAGGTCAAGTTGAATGCAAGGAAAAAAAGAATAAGGAAATCAATTTTGTTTTCTTTCAGCATCACCCAGCCTGTTTTTCTTTTCTTCTCTAAGATGCTACAAAACGTTGCTCTATCTATTTTGCGACCCATCGTCATAGATTGTACCTGCCTACAAATTATAGTCAGGGCAACTAAAAGTTCTTCTGAGATAGTTTTGTTTTGTTGAGAAATAAAATACCAGTAATCGTGAAGGAGATTCAATGAAAGCATGGTTATCTGGAGCTGCTGTTTCAGCTGCAAATACAAGACAGGAGAGAACCTTTTGTGTCTAAAAATATTTTTAATTTGCACAACAAACTGAAGAAACATGCTCTCTGGGTTTTTAATTAGTTTTTTTTTTTCTTAATTTCACATTAAAATGTGATATATATTTGGGAGAACATTTAAAACGAGGAACGCTATAAAAATGTTACAAACGTCTATATTGTCGGAGCAAGTGTCGGCTTGTGTTTTGGCACTTTCCAGCTCCTGGAATATGTAGCGTTGTGGTTTTTCAGGTAAAATAACTGATTAATATTATTATAAAGTACAGATCCAGGCTCATTTTAAATGCTTAAACTTAGACTAAAAACTTGAAATGCCTACATATTTGTAGTCTTATGTACTTATAGCCTGGACATTTTTGCATCTCTGGTTGCTCTGAATATCTCTGTTATAGTGCTTTAAGGTTTATAAGACTCTAGAGCATCAGAAGCTCTCTGAACAAGTGAAACAGCAGCAGCTCAATGTGTAAAGGACATTAAGAGCAGAGTGAAGGTAGGCTGAAATCATGTGACTTAGAAACTGTCATGGACTTCCTGGTTACTGGGCTGCAACAGGCGATGCTTCATATCAGCCACCATTATGAGTGGCTACATCTGCCACCTGAATATTTAACAGCACTGTGCATCAGGTTGCAGATTACTAGTGAATTATTAATCCCTATAGATTGGCATGAACTAGCCTGGAGCATTTTGTCACGAGGCAGTGGCAAGGACATTCACAGGTAGCAGGTATGTCTCACTTCCAGCTTTATAATCTGCACTTTATTCATTTTAAATGAGTTATGAATAGATTCAGGTGAGTGAGCTAACATATAGTATATTTGTGATGGATTTCTTTTTTTTGAGTAAGTTGTTTTTTGGGGTTTTGGGTGAGATTATAGTCGCTGTAGTTCTTATGCTTCTTGTAAAGTTATAAAAATATCATATTAACACATTAACCACTAAAATGAATTGTACGTTTAAAAATAACCTGCATATAGAAAAAAAAATAGAAGAAGATGTGGTGGCAACAAGTGACAGGTATTGTTTTCCATGTGCTTGCTGCACCAGACATAGGACAGGGCCAGAACTTCCAGTACAGTGAAAGGAAAAATATATTATTGAATCTCAAGGTGAATGACGGTAATTAGTCTTTTCTGCTATTTCTGTAAATTCCAACAGTGTGTGCTCCACTTATGTGGGCAAACTAACTTTCTATGTCATGAGATAAAAACATTACAGCTCATGGGGGGAAAAACTCTCCACTTTGATGATTTTGCAAAGAGATGTTGATATCTAAAATGATTAATTCCTAATATATTGATGGGTAAGACAACATGTTCATAAATACTAATACATACGTGATCTGGTATATTTGCATTTAAATGTGTGATGCGAAAACAATTACAACAGGCACTGTGGCTTTTTCTGCGATCGCATGCAGATCCTTAAAGGACACCTTGAAGGATATCGCACGTATCTCTGTGCTGCATGTCTGTGCATCTCCGCAAAATTGTGGTATATCCATCTAATATTAGTTAGCATGCCATTGCTCACGGTGCATGCACAACATTTCATAAATCTGTCCTCATGTGTGAGTTGCTGCGCCTCCTGAGGGTTGAACATCATTCACTGTTTTTCCCATCAATTTGCTAACTTCCTCTGCCTTTCTCAGGGTCACACAACCTCCGTGATGCATAACACATTTATGACCAGAGGAGCATTCGTGAGATTTCATGCAAACATCCCTCTCCATCATGCTTATCTGAATTATGTGTCGTTTTCTAAAAATAAGATTCATGCATCCCGACGAGGCTGTATCACTTCCTGATCCATCATGTTATTTGTTCTCAGCTGTTTTGACACTTAATCCTTTGCATCAGTGGCCATATATGTTGTATTTTGTCATAGAAGCATCACATGTTCTCTACAAGGATGATTTACATTGTTTGTTTGTTTTTCCATTTCTGTTGGTCATTAGTCCTTATAACTATAATAAACTGAAGACATGCAAATGCTCTATAGTTTTATACAACACTTTATTTGGAGGTGTGGCACTGCTTCAGTGTTCATTCAGGACAGCACTTCTCAGGATAATCTCTGACCAATCCGATTGATCTTTAGAAGATTGCACTTCTTAGTGTGCAGTGACAAGGTCCCTGTGGAGAGGGCTAATTCAGTAGCTGTGGGAAATGCCACTTGTTGCTGGTCCTCCTGAGGAGGCCATTCCTGTTGCTACTGGTGTCGTTATACTATGATCGCCAGAGACTCTTTAGTTGTAATTCTTCTCAGCCCTGATGAGTCAGAAGAAAATAACACTTGCCATGTAAGTAGAGTGTTGTCCTCTCCAGCCGTATCTGTGGACTTATTTTGCTTTGATTAGTCCAGGTCGATGCAGTCATTGGTTTTAGCTGAACAAAAAGGCCTCAGGGAACAAATGTACTCTGTCTGCTTTACCTGCACAGTTCATAGCTTTTAATTACTTGCTGCTCTGTCACGGTGAGGCGCAACTGTTATTCACAACAAGCATTCTTTCTGCAGGGCAAAGTAGTGAAGGTTTTAAGGCAATTAACGTTTCCATTTGTTTCTGTGAACTTTGCAAATTAATCAAGATTCATTTTTTAGAATCTTAGTATGATTGCTTTTATCCTCCAGGAGATCACTATATGGACTGTACCCCTACAAGTCCAGCATGATTGGACTGGAGACTCTGGGCGATCCGTCAGGTGACTGGGATATAGTGGAAACCATTGGCAAAGGAACTTATGGAAAAGTCTACAGAGTGACCAACAAAAAAGATGGGAGTCAGGCAGCAGTGAAAGTGCTGGACCCAATTAATGTAAGTCAGATTAAAGTGTGTTTACTGCTGGACCAGGCTTCTTGTTGACTGTTTTCAGTCTCTCGCAGAACTGGTTAGGGTTTAGATTCAGTATCTGTTTAGGCTGACTCATTTTTGCAGAATAATAATGTTTGATGTCAGAAGGTTTGAGGTGTGTGAGTTTATGCTGATGCTGCTGTCTGGCAGCGGAGTAATGGTGACCTTAAGGTGTTTTGACTGTTGTGGGAGTAGATCTAGCTCTGTGGACGAGCACCTATTAACTCAATAGTTCCCAGCTTTTCTGGTTTATAGCACCCTGAAATGACACTCTGTGATTTAACTAAGACAGCAGGCAGAAAGAATAGATGAATGTTTGCAAAAGCAGAAGAAATCTGTTGAACAACTCACCTGATGACCTTTGTGATTCTGTGATTATAAGAGGAATATGTTTTGTAGATTTGAGCTTTTGCTGTTTGCCCTTCCTGATGCTACCCCCAAGGGATTCGTGTTTCCTCTTGGTCTTGAACTGGGATCATTTGCATGTTAGGTGAATGTGTAAACTCCTACATACACATTCAGTTAAGACCATGGAAAATACAAATTCCTGAATTTCACTAAACCTGGAGCACAGACTTCTTGGATGTGAAGATAGCATATAAATTGCACAGCAGTTCATAGTATTTGTCAGATAATTGCATTTCCATAAGAGAGAGATCATTTGGAAAAATAAACATATTTATTCAGAGACAGATTTTGAATAAAAGCTATTTGGTGATCAGACTCGGATGAACCATCGCAGCAAAACGGACACCCATCATTAATAGAAATTAGGATGCTGGTGAAGATGACAGCTTAGATGTGACTCTGGGGGACTGGGGTAAAAAATAAATATAGCTGAGGCGAGGTCTAGCAGACCACCTGTTTAGGTACGCACCTTTTGTTTAAAGGAACCACACATGACTTTAAGCCTTAGTACAAGTTAAGCAGGTGACTTACATCAGAATCAGCATACTTTATTAATCCCTAAGGAAATTATGTGGGTTACAGTTGCTCCAATACAGTAACAGAAACAATAAATATAATAGAAGAATTGATCACCATGGAGATGTCACGAAAGGGAGAATTGGAAACAAATCCTTTTTCTTTTTGAAATTTCAATGTTTGTATTTGCGTCAAAGAGCTGTTGTTTATAGCCACAGCCTCCTAGATTCACTTGCATGGCAGTGGACAGTGTTGTTAATTGAATCTGAGGGCTTTGACCCACATGTTGGGAAGCACTGATTTAGATTAAGGCATTCTAATGTCATGCTGCACGTGTAAATACAGCCAGTTCTGCCAGGTGTTATCTCACAACCGAACAAAAGCATAACTAAAGTTACCTAAAAATCCTAACGGGTTTAATCACTCTGCAAAAACACTTTGAACACCTTTAGTTGAACCTTCACATTTTTCGTGGTTTGTTACCTTCTATGGCGTTTTTGGCTGTTTGTACATCATTGACAAGCCTATCCTGTAGAAATAAAGATTGTTTTTCAACAGCTTAAAGATGTAATTTGACTGCTGGCTTTATGCGCATTAAACCTCCAGTTTTTCCTGATGAATTATATGATATCAGACGTTGCGTGGATGGCTCACTGTAACGTTTTATTGTTAGTGTTGGTGAGGAAGTTTCTAACTTGCAAGAGCTCATAATACTGTGACAGAAAACTAAAACCACTGTGTTTTTCTTTGTAACCAACTTGTCTCAGCATTCGAGCCATTCAAACAGAGTAAGTTGCCGGTACTTTCCCCCCTCTCCGTCTTAATGCAGTCGTACTTGAACTTGCTCCTGTGATATATATCAATGTCTCCCCTTTTCATTTATTTCCTGTCATGCTAAATCTAACGTGCTCTTACCAGAAACTGTAGCTCCTGCATCGCCTGTATCCTCTCTGTATATCTGTCCATTTGTCTGCGTGATAAGGATACTGTAGACTCTGAATTGGCAGCATATTGTGGCAGTGTGACTCGGTCTGAGGCGAGCCTGTGATTGTGTCAGCGGAACAATCCCCATCCTGGCAGCACTATCCACCATGATGCGCCCCTGATGGCCATGAAGATGAAGCTGCCTCCTCTCCCATCCCTCTCCCTGATTAGACTGCTGACACTATCACTCAGACATCCAGGAAGAGAAATTCTGCCTCTCTGACTGTTGATCTTCCCTCCCACTGAGATTTACTTTGATAGAAAAGTGCTTTCAGAAATAGTTCAGCGCATTGGCCCATCCCTTCCTTTTCTACTGACTTTATAACCCTGTCTATAGGTTTCTTATTATAGTAGCCTAGTTTGCTAAAAATGAAACGCAGCCTGAAATATTGAAGCACAAATACACATTTTATAACACATCACAGTGTTGATGTATCTCTTTCCTTGCTGTACTTAAACACTGCTATTTTGCTGATGCTTTTTAAAGGATGTGGATGAGGAGATTGAAGCAGAATACAACATATTGAGGTCCCTGCCCAACCATCCTAACGTGGTGAAGTTTTATGGCATGTTTTATAAGTCGGACAAATTAACCGGCGGACAGCTCTGGCTGGTACTGGAGGTGAGCACTTTATTATTATTTATTATGTATATTTGTATAACATGTCCTACACTTTTCATACTTTATGAAGGGCTTATTGTCAGTTCTCATTAATGCAGTTGTGGTTGGGGAAATTATTGCGACCGTGTTCTATAAACTGGCACTCGCGCACTGAAGACAGGGACCAGGTCTGCCACAGCACACAGTTAGTTGCTGTCTTCAAAGTGACTTTGGTGTGTCAAGACAGCCATTAAAACAGTCACTGCGTCAGTCTGTTATCAGTTTGAGATCGCATTGGCCCTGACAGGCTAAGATTAAATGTATTGTGTTGGCAATTATTTACAAACTGACTGACTGCAGTCTGTATGAGTCAGGCGATTTTTAGGTAATATTTTGCCTCCCATTGAGCAACCTGTGCAATTGCCTTGTGATCAAAAGCTCGTCTCCTTGCAGTGCAATCACCCAATTTTTTGTAGTAACAAGGAGGTTGCTGTCCAGTTTTTACTCTAGTGTGATTGAGCCATAAGAGTTAGATCCTTATGTTTGTTGGTTAAACATCAATCTACAGCATAGCCAGTTAGCTTAGCATAAGAAAAGAAGCAGCTAGCCTGGCTCTGTGTGAAACTGTCTAAATCTGGCTCTCAGCCCCTTTAAAACTCAGAAGATGATATTCTGTCACTTTTATTTAAATCCCTGCAAACAACAGTGTAAAAACAAACAACACATTTTGGTTTGATTACCAGGTTTATACCACTTCGAAGCTTTTGCTGATGCGTTGTGTCTGCTTTGGCTTGGTGGAAAACCGCTCATTTGTTTGTCAGGTGTATTCTTCAGTTTGGCTACAGTAATGGTGAATAAAGCTGTCATTTACCCCGAAGACCACCCATGTCTCTAGCATTGATTAAAAATCTAAATTCTTTGTATTAGGTAGAAGATGCAGAAAGGAAGAAGACTGCTAGTTAATAATAGCATTAAAAGTTTCAGAAACAAAGAAAATGAGACTGAATAACACGTTATTAGTCCTGAAGGATACACAGTGTTAGTTTGGTGGGAAATGCCAGGGTTATTCCAAGCTCCAACTGAGCCATGCACGTATGCACAGTTAGTGCACAGATGGTTATATCAAACAGTCTGTTGCCAGGAGTGTCTTTTGCTGTAACAATTTTATAATGAAATGGCTTGAATAAATAAAACCCCTCTTTAAAGAACATATGTTTAAAACTGATTCCTTTTTAATACGGATTGGTGACAAATTAAAGGAAAAACATTGATCCACTGGGCCTCAGAGAATCCTGTGGCTTAGTTATCCCAACAGGGACATTTTGCTGGTATAGCTTTTCCATTTAGTCAGAAGGTCAGTGCAAATCAATATAAAGTGTTCTGAGTTATCAGCTTTACACTAGGATAAAACGGCTCTTTCAGGATCACAGTGACTGTGATCACACAGTGATTAGAAGTCACCAGAACTTAACTCGTTCGAATGCTCTGACAGATTTTTGAGCGATGTGTTAGGTTAGCTGTTTCACAGACATGAAGAATCTATGTAGATTGAAGCTGCTCTCAGCAAGTGGTGACCAAACACAATAACACCACATTAAGACACTTTATGTTGGTTTTCCCTTTAATTTGCCACTCTTCTGTAGATATAAGAAGCATTGATCTGGGTCTCAGTTTGCCAGGAAACACCACCTACATGAATGTCAATGCTATTGTGCTGCTCTGCTTTCTCTAACTTGTGTGTGTGGGCTAGCTCTCTCCATGAATCATAATCTGGAGTGGTGAGTGATGGACGAGTCAGTGGAGTTTCTCTGTCTCCCTCCCAGCTGTGCAACGGCGGCTCTGTCACAGAACTCATCAAAAGCCTGCTGATGCGTGGCCAGCGTCTGCAGGAGCCTGTTATCTCATACATCTTATGCAGTGCCCTCTTGGTAAGATGGCCCTCTGCAAAGCTGCAAATGCAGGGGGAGGAGGTGGGACAGCAACATGCAGAGAGCGTGCTGAGGATTTATTTTGAGCTAGGGAAGTGTGGCAAGCGGTTCTGAATGTCTCTCCTTCTGAACAGCTGTAAATGTTCTTTTATGTAGTTTGTACAGCTCAACTTTTAATGCATCACATTCAGATTTTTATTTTTATTTTTTTACAAATGATTAATTGTGTGTCTTGATTCATGCTCAGCAGCACCTTCCATTATCTCTTCTCAAACTTAAAAGGGGCTCCAGCATTTGCACAACAACCGGATTATCCATCGTGACGTCAAAGGCAACAACATCCTCCTGACAACTGAGGGAGGAGTCAAACTGGTTGACTTTGGTAATGATCTTTGAAAAAGGCAATTTAGCCGATCAAATCTTTTCTCTGAAGTGCGTCGTTATAGATAAATGACTCTTTTTTCGTGAGTGATCCTTTGGAAGTGTCAGCAACATTGTTTGTGAAGGCAAACACAAGCACAGGATAAATCATTTAACCCACACTTTAGTCCCATGCTCACCATAACGTCTTTTAATTCATGGACCGTAGCCTTAGCTCGAAGCTATTATTGCTCATTTAAATTGCATTATTTGATCCTTTGCATATTAAAAGAAAGCTGCTATGGCAAATGACTTTCAGTCACCCCCAGGCATGTTCATGTCCCCTGTGTCATGGAGATGAAGTGGACTCACGCTGATAAAAATCTGTCCTACATAATTTGAAATGATTATAGCCCATTATTATTGCTGCTTGGCAGGTTGCCACACTAAATTATATGCCAGGATTTATTGATTAGTTCAAACATTTACTGTCTGCTGTGATTTATCCCAATAAATATTCACGCTAATGAAGTAAGATCGAATTTACGTTTTCTTTTACATTTTTTTTATAGGTGTTTCAGCTCAACTGACGAGCGCACGACTGCGGAGGAACACGTCAGTTGGGACTCCGTTTTGGATGGCTCCTGAGGTCAGAGTCTAAGGGCTGCACACGCATGTTCATGTCTGGTAATGCAGCAGTAAAACATGCACACGTGTTTTAGTGCCTAATGGATTCTTTTTATATATATGTAAAGTGTGATATAGCTGTTAAACAGAGCGCCTCAGTTATTTCTGTATGACTCTCCCTCCCATGTGTCATTGTGTATTCCTCTCCACGGGTGCAGCTCTTGAGGTCGCCTCAAGGTTAATAGCTGGGAGTCTGTGGCCCCTCGGCTTACTCTTTTGGCAGAAATGAGGTGCGGTGATTGAGCTGGTAGGGAGGGACCTCAGGGGCAATTAGAATAAACTCAGCTGTAAAATGTAGTGTCAGTTATAATTATTGACTGTGGAAAAGAGAAGCTCATACCCAGAGCTACTGCACTGACCTGCCTTTCAGTGCTTGTGTTTAAATGGGCTGTGAATAAGCTCGGCTGACACTTTTTTTTGGCACTAAGAGGATTTTTCAGGTTCACAATGCATTTTTTATTTTATTTTTTTTAAAGAATATTCTTCAAATCATTAATCTGAATTTAACATCATTCTCTGGCAAAATCCAATACCCTAAACATAAAACATAAAATTAATCTCACCCTCTTTCTAGAAAAACTGACTTTGCACTCGGTGGCTGTCTGAAATGGGCCCTGTTGTGTATTGTTTCCAGGTCATAGCCTGTGAACAGCAGTACGACTACTCCTATGATGCCCGCTGCGATGTGTGGTCTCTCGGCATCACAGCCATCGAGCTGGCAGATGGAGATCCCCCTCTGGCTGAGATGCATCCAGTAAAAGCCCTTTTCAAGATCCCACGGTGAGTCCAGTAGAGGGCGCTCCTGCCACACAGCTGGAGGCAGCTGCCACAGGGACAAAAAAGCAAAAAAACAAAACGCCTTTCCTTTCTGTCAGGAGGAAAATTCTCAACTGAAATTTATGATCAAATGGATAAAGGGTAAAAATCACAGTGCCTTCTCTGACAACTGATTTTGTGCTGAATTTAGGAAATAAAAAGCTGAATTGGTAGGCTCTGCTTCACTCTTCTAGCTGCCACTGCATTTTCATCTTTGCTATCTGAAAGGACGCATCTGCTGAATAATCAGTGTTTAAAATCTCCATCATCAGAAACGTAGAAGTGTTTGGCCTTAAAATTAATGCAGTGATTGAATCTGTAAAAATATTCACTGCTGGAAACCGTGTGTGTCTGATGATCATCTGAGAGCTTAGTGGCTACACGCAGTTGACCTTTTGTTATCAGTACAATCGCGCAATTATCTCTCAGTTAGGTAGAGATATGCCCCTTCTGATTGCAATTTGCATTGGTGATTAGCTCCATTCACATTGAGATGAGGCTGTCACCTCCTCCCAGTCACAATATTATCTCCTGCCTGCCAAGACTTGGGAGCAGGCCTTGTGTAGCAGGAATTATAGGAGCTAACGCAGCATTTCATCAGCACCAAATTTTAACCAGAATGTAAAATAATTATAAGAGAAATTACAGTTGATGGCAGAGCGCGTGGGTGAAAATTTTATCAGGCTTTGACTCTGTAACACATTGGTAACTTTTTTCTTGCTTCGGTGTTGAGTTTGGAGCAGTCATCATTCATGTCTTTGTGTTTTGCTAGGAAAATGGGAAATAGATGCAGTGATTTATTGAAATGCGCAAAAACAGTGTTGGTGCAATTATAACAACTTTGATAGTCAGTATTTGGTATGATCACTTTTTCTTAGAGCAGTCTTCAGGAATAGTTCTCCAGGCTTCTTGAATGATATTCAAAGCTCTTCTTGGGATGTCTGCTGCCTTTTGCTTCAATATTGTCGAGGTTCAGGCACTGTGTGTTTTTTCTATCAGTGCATGCTTTTGCTGCACTTGCGGTGTGTTTGGCATCATTGTCTTGCTGAAGATTTAAGATTAAGTTTTTTATTATTATTTATTTTTATTAGCCCCTTCAACCATGATCTTCCACACCCCGTAATTAATGAATTCTGTCACTCAGTTTCTTTTAAAGATCTATCGGACATACTGACCCAAATGAAACCCTCAGTGAGTCCAGCTGATGTCCTACCTGCTTCTCTATTTTGTAAAGTTTCTGACGCCATTGGGCACACTGTGGTCACATTAGTAAACTGTTCCCTGCTATCTGGCTCTGTACTTTAGGTACAGGTACTTTAAATAGGGGGTTATTTAACCTCTGCTGAAAAAACCTAACTTGGATCCGACACTTGAGTCAAGCTACAGACCCATCTCAAAATTTCATTTCTAAAATATTAGAAAAGGTAATATTTGGTCACAAGTAAAGAAGGCACTGGAGAAGCATAATATTCGAGCTACTGTTTGATACCATTGATCATCAGATCTTAGTCCATTGCTTAAATCATATGGTAGGGATATCTGGATCTGTCCTAAAATGGTTCACCTCATTTCTGGTGGCTAGAACACTTTTAGTTTCAGTGGGAAACTTTCGGTCAGGTGCAGCTAAATTTTCATGTGGTGTTCCACAAGGATCGGTTTTAAGCTCCTTGTTATTTTCATTATATATTCTTCTCTTAGGCTGAATCATTAGCAGTTTCAAAATTATTTCTTACCATCTGTGTGCAGATGATATCCAATTATATGTCTCCTTTAAACCTTGGGAATTAGACAAATCATCCACTCTAATGGACTATCTTAAGGATATTAATGGTTGGATGACAAACAATTCTCTGAACGCAGACAAGACCTCTGTCCTTTGATGCTCATATCAAGTCTGTGGCCCGCTCCTGCTTTTTTCATTTAAGAAATATTGCCAAACTTAGGACTATTGTCTCCAAAGGTGAACTGGAGATGCTTGTCCATGCCTTCATCTCCTCCCGATTAGATTATTGTGACGCACTCTTTTCCTGTCTGTCAAAGGCTTAAATCACCTTCAAGCGGTCGAAAATGCTGCAGCAAGGCTTTTAACCCACAGTCATAAATTCTCCCATATCACTCCAGTGTTAAAATCCCTACACTGGCTTCCGGTTGGGTACAGATACCAGTTTAAAATCCTCAGTTTTACGTTTATGTCCTTACGAGGTGAAACCCCCACTTATATCACTGGGCTTCTTCAACCTTACTCTCCAAACCGGATCCTTAGATCCACTGATAGTGGATGGATTTCCTGGAGGAACCCACCCAAGGGATTAATAAAGTTTTATCTATCTATCTTAGTGGTCTTCTGACTAATCCACGGACCCGTTTGAAAACAAAGGGGGATCGCACTTTTCAAACCCTAGCTCCAATACTGTGGAACAGTTTACCTCTTCCACTACACACCATTGACTCTGTGGCTTAAAGCGCATCTATTTAGATAGATATTTGGGTAATGTTTGTGTGTAATATGTTGTTTTGTTTGACAGGCTTTTATACTCCCTTTATATTGTTATATTGTTTTGTTTGATATACTTTTATTCCCATGTAAAGCACATTTAAATAGCTTCCTGTCTTTAAAAGTGCTATATAAATAAATTTGACTTGTTTATACATTTTAGGATAATATCTCTTTGGGAATCACCTCGATAGTGCAAAAATTATATTTTGTGCCTGTCAGACTGTGCTATCTTTGGCATATTTAGTTGATTCAGCTAAAGACCAAAATATGTTTTCTGTGACAGGCTGCTGGTAACAAAGGGCATAAAGATGCATTTTAAAATGTTATATGTAGATACGACACTGGTTCATCCCTTGGGTTAAGTGCCTTTTTGATGCACAGATGATTCAGAGGTCAGTGTTAAGTAGCTTAACAAAAAAAAGCATCCAGTGTCCAAAGAAAAACTTTAAAGACCTTCACAAAGCTGGGACTGATAGTCAGGACCACAAAAAAAATAAAAATAAAAGAAAGTCTGGCTTCTTGGAAGCAAAATATAAAGACACAAGAGGTGACTCTAGACTTTTGCACAGAGCTTGGTTGGTTTCTGGCAAGTTGCAGTCATACTTCCCTATTAATCACTAGCCATAATATTATACATTTCAATTTCACTTGACAGTTTTCAATCCTTCCTTGAGATTTCTTTGACCTTTTGGACTTTCTGAATAACTCTGATGATGATCGAATTGGAAACAAATATTTCAGTGACATTTATTCATCTCTTTTCCAATCAAAATATGCATTTTAGCTTTTTAGTGTGGAACGGGACCTTAAAGGTTTAGAGGTTGTTATAAATCACAGCGAATGTGTCGAACCATGAAATTATTCTGTTAACATGTCATTTATCTTAAATATGTTTTTCCCTATTGCTGCAGCGGCGCAGACAAAATCATGAGAAAACCCTTTTATGACTTTGTGAATAAGGAAATGAGTTTCACCTTTGCATCGTCGTTGGCAGTGAGAGTGATTCATGAAGAAATCCAAGAGATTCATCGTCACAGGTTTCGATCAATCCGCAATTTTTTTTTTCTTCTTCTCAGTTTAATACATCACAAACTATTACCAGAGGAGCCTCTTTCTGGAGTATTGTCCTTGAGTGGTGCATGTTTTATGAAACCTGTGTAAGCATTAAAACATATACAGAGCATTTTCAGTTCTCTGATATTTTACAGTTGCACGCAGTAATGTGTTTCCAGGCTAAAGGTTTCCCTGTCAGGTAGTTCATCATTTCTGTATCATCCACTTTGTCATTCTTCCTCCCTGAAACACATCCAGAAGACAAATACACACAGTTGTAGATCACATTCCTTGCTTTCCTTTGCCATTTGCTGGACAGTCTCTCGAGTCAAGCTGCAGATTTAATTGCACGTGTGTCTGGCCACATAAACACTCCTGAGCCCAGCAGCAGATAGCCATTATGTCATTGCTTTGGTTGTGCTTTTGGTGGAAATGATTCTCATCCCAGCAGGCTACCATGGATGATAAGAGAAGCTCTGACAGCTGTCAGAGAGGATGCTGATGAGCTCAATGAATTAGGGGCACCTTGGTAAATGGTCTGTTTGCGCGACAGAAAAATCAGACACTTGATGAGTTGTGACACCCTGTTGAAGCATGCATATGTTTATTGCGTAATTTTTAAATTGAATCCAAGATGTCCATGGCGCTTTTTTTAAGTATTCCCAGCGGTTTATTATAAAGTAATTGAGTGCGTATGACAGATGTATGATGATCACGGTGACCATGAATGAAGGTAATGGAGCATGTCGGAGGACAAAGCTGTAAAATCAACTGCAAAACTAATTATAGATACTCAAGACAAAGATGGTGTCTGATATTTAATATGTGGAAAGGTTAATTGCTTGAGCCAGTGCTCCCTTTGCCACACAGCCTCACAGTTTCCATGTAAAGTCAAACCAAAGTGAGTGTAAAATACATTGTAAAGCTTAGAGGCGGCTGGCAAAGATGTCCAAGGTTGTGTTTATTCAGCGTTACCCCTGTCGATATTAGCCAGGCATTAGGTGGTGCGTGTATGTGTCTGAGTAAGACCAGAGCAAGCAGAATAAAAGTAAATGATGGCTTGTCAGAGACAACAAAGGCTAACAAAATCATGCAGCTGAAGGAAAGAAATCCAGACTTGTGTGCTGTTGAGTGTTATAGTGTGTGCAGCAGTACAGATGTCAACAGAAGTGATTGCTTTCACGACATCGTATTTTGAAGCCTTGGTGTCAGCATTTTTTCTGCCACCATGCTGGTCGTCTAAATATGGCCAACACTGCCATATGTAGACCAGGGGATGGAGTGCTAATTCATCAGCTGATGCTAGCAAGCTCTATCAAGAAGCTGCATTCATAAACCGTGTGGGTGGAGCACACAGAAACAGACACCTGCTAATTAAGCAGGACATTAATACTAGTATTACTATTTCTAATTCACTCACTGAAAGTGCAACATAAACCTGGTTATTTGTCAAATATCAGCTTAAAAAAAAACAAACTTCAAAAGCCACCACAGTGACAGACAAGAGGTCCGTGTGAGAAACTGGAACTGTTGTGGTTGGCGGCAGCAATAAGCTGAACTCAATATTAGTTTGATCTTTTGAAAAATGTCCAATTGCTCAAGGGAGCTGGAGCTTATCCCAACTGTCATAGGGCAAGAGGTGGGGGCGCACTCTGGACAGGTTACCAGGCTATCTATAAAAAATGTGGGATAGGTAAAGTAAAACCCCAACAAGTAGTTAATCAATATTCCCATTTTACCCCCATTTTAGCCTATCCAAGCATACGTTTACCTGTGTGAACAAGTCACTCTGTGTTGTGGTCGCTTTCACTGATTGCATTGCTGCTATCTCCTCTTTAACCTCGTGTACAAAGATGAGTGACTGGCATATGTCATGAACATGGACCATGGACTGCTCTAGTCCAGAGTCAATATTGCACACTTTGTTTATGACCGTGTTCCCCAAGTGTTGTGTATTCCATCCCTGCTGCATAGATTACTTCCTGGCTCCAGAGTTATCTGAGTTTTGTATTGTAATTTTTTGAAGAGATTTCTCCATCAAAGCCACTCTTTAAGGATAAGTCTTGTCTCAAGAGTCATGCATTTGAGTCATGCATTTAGCCTGTCTCACAGCTACTCTTGACAGATTTCCCGCAATGTCCTCAATCCACCAGCCAATCTTTGAGAAACTCTCATTAAATAATAACTTACTGTGTTTTTGCAGTATTGTGGGAAATTACTGAATTCTGGTCTTTTAGCACAGGAGTGTATGGACCTGTGTTTGCAACCTGCCTCAAGTGGCCATTGAAGGAACTGCAATGGCTTCATTTTAGCTTGGCTTCATTTTTCAAATCTTAAGGTTGCTGCTTGCTACAGAAATGTTAGCAGTTCTGCGCCCAGGGCTGTAACGCGTGGTTAAAAATGAGTGAGGTTCATTATTTTTGAAATTAGAATTAAATTAGAATTAATCGTTTTCTTTTAATTTGCCATATTTAAGTTGTAGCATCTGTGCACCAATGACCAACAGAAAAGGCCTCTCTTCTGTAGAGACTAGGTCCTAGAGCTACGACAAAATGAAACCTAGAAATTTTGAAAGCTATAACTGTATTTTATACAGCTACCCTCTTTTGCAGGAGCAACAGTGTATATAAAAATATGGACGATGAGTGTTGTTTGTATAAAACAATGAAATAAAACAAAATGTCAAAATACACGATGATTCCTTCCCCTGAAATTAAAATAGCACAAGGGAGAGAATTACTTACTCAACGGCTCGCTGTGCCTCTGATTCACCAATTATCATTCCTCATGAGTTATGCATTGACCTAATCTCCTAAACACTTCCAAAACAGAGGCCAAATATTCTCCAAATTCTACTAAAGTCTTTTCAAAATAAAATCATCTAGGGTGTTTTACTGTCAGAGTGATTTGTACCAATTTTTACTGGTTTGTTTAAAAGGTCCAGACTTTGGTAACTTTATAGCTTGTTATGACAATGAGCTGTGCCTGAGGCTTTCGCATTGTTTTAAATGCTTTTTAAAATTGTAATAACTGCTAATGAACGTTTAACAGGGTATGGAGCGAAGGCTGAGAGGAAACACATCCATCCTCTAGTTTCTTTCTTGGCTCAAAATCCCTCATCCACCAGCAAAAAATAAACATTTTACATGTGGATGATCACGGTTGAAAACCTGTCACATTTTCTGTCACAGAAGAATGGCAGAAATAATGCTGAATTTGGAAACTGTGTAACCCACCGATGTTTCATCAAATCGCTCATTGTTACTGTAAAAAAACCCACCACATCACTTTGATTTTTCTAAATTGGCATTTTATGTAGGAAAACAAAAGTCAGTGTAGTGAAGTAGTTGTACACTTAATGTTCCAGATTTCCCATTATCTGACACTGATGATCCCTGACAGGAAATCACTGGCTGGTCGGATGACTTTCCAATCACGATTAAAGGCTTCTTATATCTCCACCTTTGATGCAGTTATCTTACCGCTCTCTGTGTGCTTGTCCTGGACCTGAGCACTGGCAATGTAGCCACCAAGGACATGATAAATGTAGCCGTATTTCCTCAGTGTTCATGCATGTATGCTCAAAGAAGTGCTGGTGCTGTGGCGGCAGTGATGGATGAGCCAAAATTTTAAGTATGCGCTCCATTCGCTCAATAAGTCTTTATTTGGGGCCCTGGTACTCATTCTCTGTTAAGCTTATATAAAGGCCACTGTGTCTTTGCTTAATGCCCTCTGCAGTATGTACTGCAAGCTGGAGAATACAACATCCAGCTATAAGGTACTAAAACCTTAAATGTGGCTTTGTGAAATTTAAAGGGTGTAACTGCTTGTTTCAGATGCTGAATGATGGGTCAGGTAATGACGATGATGACTGTAATTAAATGTATTGTTTGCAATGTCTGCATTGTGTGTCCAGGCTGGATAATATGTATGGAGATGTTTAAAGTACTTCTTAAGTCTCTCCTTGAATAAAAATTGTAATATTTTATATCCTATGGTAAATACAGGACTTAAAAATTATGCATATGTAGTATCATATTCAGACATTTTACTGACTTTATTTTTGTCTCGCTACAGCTGTCAGGGGTTGTTGACACCTCTCTGGTTTTGCCTCAATCCAAAGTGACTCCAGCCTGACAGTACGAGCTCTGCCTGGTCCAAAATTTGAATAAGCCATTCTTGTTTACAATACGAGCTGGCAGTAGTCGCAAAAACTGAAGGAAAAAATACGGCCTGAGTTCGCTAAGCACAATGAGCGCTCTTGACAGTGTTATCAGCTGTGCGCTGCTATATTGACTACGTAACGTATAAGCAGTATGGTACAACATCAAGGCGAGAACGTGTCTTCAGGCTCATATTAGAGGTTGCATTGAGGCAGTCAGTTACTGGCTTTGATCTGCACTTTGGAAAGGATTGCCTGTCTGAATTCTTATCAAAGACTCGACTAACTTAGTTCTGTGTAAAATGACAGATTTTGTGCCCCAACACCCCCTCTCGCCCTTGTATCTTAAAAAAAAAGATATTAAACATATGCTGTGTTTGTCATAAACTAAACTGTTTTCATTTTTAAATTGAAACTGTGTTTTTCCCTCTTCGCTTGACTTGTCTGGCAGCTTTCTAGAGCAGCACGTGCGATCTAATTAACACAGTCAGTAAATGCATTGACCAGGTGTGTCACTGTTTGCCTGACAGTGACAGAAAGCTCGGCCTCCGGCTGTCAGGCTGACAGCTGCTAGAAGATGACTGTACTCAGGCTCTGTCCAGCCTTGGCTCCTCATACAGACCTGCTTCCTGTCATCGTGCGCACTTGAAAAGTGTTAGGCTCATTATGGATGGCCTCCGTAAATGCTGCTGACAGAGGTATAACTAGCTCCCATAATTTTGGCTCCCAATGGCAGATGCTTCCTGCCAGACAGTGGAGGAGCAGTTATCATTTGTCACTTTTTTCTCTGGCTGCCACAGACCTGGACCCCGATCAGCTAGTCCTCGGACCATCAGACTCTCAGAGGAGTCTGATGGTCGCACTCTAACTGTCAGCTGTCATTTGTCAAATAATTCAGGAGACATGCTGACAAGCTTAGTCATTTACAGCAATAATCATTTAATGTGAATTTCCTTTAATATTCCCTTAGCTTTTCTTTTTTTTTTTTTTATTGTTGTTGTGGTTTGTGTTTCAGAAATCCCTCGCCCACATTACGACGTCCCGAAGAGTGGAGCAGGAGTTTCAGCCATTTCATCAGCCAGTAAGTCTCCTCTAACTTCAGCCTGTCAGCCTTTGTCATCTTACAGTCAGGATTTTGTAGAAAAGCGGTCGCTTTCACAGAAAGGGCTGTGAAAGCGCATGGAAGACAGAAACATTTAATATTTGGGCCTCCCGCGGGAAATTACAGATTTTGCTGATTTATGGTGACAAGAAACAAGTTGAAGCATTACTGGAATTGATTTGGGGGGGGGGGGGGGGGGGGGGGGGGGGAGGCTCAGAC
>VURO01022393.1:85624-114781 GCA_015108175.1 Pelvicachromis taeniatus
GTGTGTGTGTGTGTGTGTGTGTGTGTGTGTGTGTGTGTGTGTGTGTGTGTGTGTGTGTGTGTGTGTGTGTGTGTGTGTGTGTGCTGGTGTGTGTGCAAGGAGGAAAGGAAACTGGAGTGGAGGGTGAGGGGGATAATAAATCCATCACCGGTGTCTACACTTGTGCAGCCAAAGAGCTGACTCCTGTGACAAAGTGGCCTGCCTTTCAGTCTCCCAGCAGCACAGCCCTGCTAATAGCAGCAACCTCCACTTAATGTTCTGATGCTAATGAATTCACGGAATTAACTTTCTGAGCCTAAACTGATAAAAGAAACCGAATTTCAGTGTAGATTAGGTGTTAGGAGCTAGATTTGTGTTTTTGCTCCTATCTTTCCTCTGAGTGCAATTGTTGGTGTTCAGAATCTTTAAGTCTTTGGCTGTAAATGAACAGCACCAATGTGGATGTCTGCTAGATGTATCATGGCACTCGGGTAGTGATTTCCAGTTTAGCTATATATCAAAACTGTCAGTGGGTGAAGCCAAATGTGTTCTGCGGGTTTTCCACTGTGTGTGTGGCGCTGAAGAGTCAATATTAGAAGAGTTTTTGTATCAGCAAACTGACATCAGTGGCTGAAGGGTTGCTGCAGGCAGGCTCGTATCACAAAGTGACATCACCTGCTGGCAAACACTGCACATCACAGATAGGACCTGCCGCTGTGCCACAGCAGGGCTTGTTTGGACTCGGGGCCATGGTGATAGTGATCATGTGGTCCTCGGAGAAGGATCGATTAGTGACCCACACTTAAAAACACTCGCAAGCAGCATAGTACTGGTATGAGTATCACTCACAGTTGATCCAGACAAATCAGCTCCCCGCCATGTTCAGGTGACTTCAGTTAGCTGTTTAATTCACTCTGATTTACAGACTGATGAAGGACAGTTTGTCTGTCTGAGGGTTTTAGAGGTAACGGTGTGATATTTTGTTGCTTTAAGGTGTCTGATAAAGGATTTTGAGGCACGTCCATCTGTGACCCACCTTCTGGAGCACCCCTTCATCAAGCAGGCCCATGGCAAGGATATAGCTCTCCGTCAGCAGTTAGCAGCTCTCATCCAAGAGCAGCAACAAATAGGCTGCAAAACCAAATCCAAGTAAGTATCTCAAATCTTATGTTGTTTTTTTTTTCTTTTTACATTTCCCCTGTTAAGAAATAGTAAAGATGCAAACTCTATAAAGTTCATTTGGATGGTGAAGATCTCTATTTTCCTGATAAGCATTGGTTGGGTGCTGATATTTTTTCTGTCCAGTAGGGGGCAGGGTCTCATCTTCTTACACTCCAGCACCGAAGATGAGACAGAGTAATGGAAATTACAGTATGTGATTAAAGAGAAGTAGGGGCAGTGTGACTAATTCAGAATGAGTTATTGTGCTGAGTAACCTTAGATTAATAAGTCCCAATTAGTCCAGTGGATGTACTTGGTACACATCACTTCTCCAACCAATTAACCCAATGGTAGAATAATTAAATATAGATTTGCACCCAGAAATAGGTGACATAGCAGCATTACAGTCTGTTCACTTTTAATGAGCTAATTAGTTATTTCCTTTATTAATTAAAATAGCAACTACCTTACAACCTCCTTATGTGTGTAAAAAAAAAAAGAAGAAAAAAAGGAATGCAGCCATACGAAAAGGCACATCCTGAAAGTTAAATCTTCACCCTGACACTCGCATGGCAGCAAGCGACAGGGCAGAAAGTCTCCTGTTTACTGGAGAAATACTGACTTTGGCATTGCTTAATCTTCATTATAAAGGAGTTTGCTGAACCTGCCCTTGACTGAGAGTCTTGATGTTGTGCCAGCTCTGTTTACTCCCGGGAGTGTGCAGAGTCTGTGCCTGAGCCTGATCCCGAATTCCTGTCCACAGTGAAAGTGGATAATGGGATTAGGAGCTTGTAGGGCGAGAACTGGGCTCGCCTGGTTTAGTCTCTCATGCCACAGATCAGCAAACAATGACTCCAGATAAGAATAAAGACATAGAGAACTTAAAAGTAGCTGCCGTAGGTGGAATAGTGTGATTTACTTCAAAGCAGGAGCGAGTGAGACGCTAGAGGTCTCAAGTCTTTCTCTAAGGGACATGATGACGGGGATTGACTTTATAGGGACCACATAGTGAGCATATTTCTGTGCTGTTGCATTTACACTATATTCAGAATAGAGAATTAATTCAAAAAGTGGAGAAGGAAAAAGCTCCTAACCTGAAGCTAGAATTTATATTTCAAGCTAGTCTTATGATTGTATATTCATCATAGTGGAATATGGATACATGTTGCAAAATGTGACAAAAGAAAAGAAAAAACAATTGTTTGTGCTTTTGTTGTTCATTAGTTTCTGAACTTCTGTCTCCTTAGCATTTAACCCCAAAGCACCAAGCATTAAAATAGGTTGCACAATGCAACCTAACTAGTCCACGTTTAGAGATTACTTGTTACTGCTGCTTAACCCTGTTTTATCATAAGCTCTTCAGGCTTATGAGTCAAAGAAGTGAAATTAAATATGGCCTACATATCTGACCTGAACCTTTATTAAATGCTCATTATTATTGTTTGAAAGCTGGGACAGCTTTCAGCTGCATGTTACAAAAAATAGCATATACAAGTGAAAATGTTATGATACTAATACTGAACTGGTTAGGTAAAGTCATGTTATTGCTATCTCCGTGTTAAAATATGATTTTGCTTAGTACATTAATTGACAATCGGCAATATTATTATTGTGGTTGCAAAAAAATGGGGAAAAAATCAGTCAAATTCACTTTTAATTTTATTTACTTTTTCTTCTTTTTTGTAAAGTTAATAACTCTGGAAACACAAGTGGTGAGAGAAATGTTAAAGCTATCCAACATGATGGCACAGCAGCCGTAGCCACACACTGTGACAGTGGCTTGCTATTTCCTGGCAGCCAGTTCTGAAGTGCAATATTGCTCCCTGTGTTGTAGTACCAACCCACTAATCTACTGGTTATTTATACAAGTGTATGCTGCAGTATTGTTTAGTCTGTCGTGCTGCTGGTAAACTGATATACTTAATCACACAAATGTTAAGAAACCAAGTAAATAAAAACTTGGGGTTTTAGATGTTTTTTATATACATAAATACGAGATAAATATGGGACTTGTTCAAAAATGTTTTTACATCTATGTAGAATTAAAAGTCCTAGTTAACGTTTCATTGTCCAAAACAAAAATGTACTGCTTCCCTTTTCAGCCGCACACTGTCCGCCTCATTCAAGTATATATAATGAAAAATTGGTATGAAAGATTTTGTTCAATTAAATTTTAACCCACATGGTCGAAGAGGATTTCACAATTACCTATATGTGTAAATAACATGCTGGAATTTTTTTTCCAGCTAGACTGATTCACGTGGCTTTAAATGCCTTTGCCTTAAAGTACAAATATATTGATATTTTTCTAATATTAAAATTTTGATATGGTCTACAAATACAGTAACTTTGATTTTATAAGGTAATGGTAATCGTATAATTTATTATATGGAAATGCAAATACAATTTGGAGATGCATAACAAAATGAGTGTGTTGGGTATTTACTAAAGTAGATGTTACTGTTATGAAATGAAAACATTACAGGGCTTAAGTGTCTTATAGGTGCATAAAGAAATGGGTCATTTTAGCCCAATGGTATGTGGTTGCTGTGCAACATGGTGTCATAATAGAACCTTCAGTGATTTGGTGTATTATAACAAGGTTATAATAATGAATATTTATATTATTAGCACAATATAAATATTTAATTTTTATTAGTACTAGGATATAGTAACCTTTATATCATCAGTAGAAAGAAATAATGCCTTAATACCAAAAAAAAAAACCCCCAAAAAACCCTAAATGTAAGAATGATTGTAAGTTGATTTTTGATGCTGTCTTAAGCATTTTTTTTGGCAGTTATCCTAAGATTTGTGACACTTTATTGACTGTAGATAGCTTTTGACTGGATTTTGGTATACATGGCTCCTAGCAAGATTTTCACACTGAAGTCTTTATTGGAACAAAGTGGGTTAAGCTCAGCTCACCAGTAGTTAGTACTGATAGTTACTCACTTGGAAAAGGCTTTGCATGCAGACTTAACTATTGAAGTCTGGTATTCAGCATTATATGGGATTATTGACTCCAACTAAACCATGTTACACTGATAAACATGGTCAAAACTTTATGGTTGTTCGGTCTGGCTGATGTCAGTCTCTTCTCTGTGGAAGTGACGACATCCATGGTGTCTTATGTGATTATTATTGGTAATCATACTAAGATTTGTGATGCATTAGGTGTTATAGAAATGTCAAAATGTCCACTCTACGTTGTGCATATACACACACTCACAAGCACTGCTCTGTTTTACTCTTTTTCTCACACGCTGTGGTTTCCCCTGAGGTTTCCGTGGAGCCAGCTGGAGGTGTGTTGACCTTTGTCCACGGGGGCTCTTTGGAGAGTGATAGGTCAAAACATGAATAAAGTGCAACCACATCCTGTGATAATAGGAGTTTTGTCCCCTGGGAGAGCTTAAAGGGCCTCATGAAAAATGTGGCAGTGACTGCGTATTACATTCAGCCAGTCACACTCCTGTTTCTCATTTAGTGGTCACTTTACAGGCTTAAAAGGCATCTCGTGTCCTTGACTTCATATAGGCACGTGCGGATCAATACTCGTAAAACCCTCATAATAGAGAGCTGTCCTGATGATGATCTGGTGAACCTGGAGTTCTTAGATGAGGTAGGATTTTATGTGTTTATCTCATCATGCATTGATCAGCCCAAGCTGAAAAGTTGTTGATTTTTTGGCTGCGTGTGTGTGTTTTCTTTTCTGCAGGAGACAATCATCAGCCATCTCCACAAGAGGTATGATGAGCTGCAGGTGTACACTTACGTCGGTGACATCCTCATCGCTCTCAATCCTTTCCAGAATCTCAGCATCTACTCTCCCCAGGTCGGTAACACATCAGTCACAAATGTTTTTCAGTTTTTTTTCCAAACACAGTGGAAATGATGAATGGATGCCAGTCATGATACAGGTTCTGCTTTAGTGTATACTGTATTTGTAGGACTAGTTATTGTTATTATTATTGTTTTTGCTTTTATTGACAGTAACAGTAACAAATATGACAATTGTCATATTAGTGCAATCTGGCCCCAAAATCAGATTTTTAAAAATTAATTTTCTGCCCAGTCGGTTTAAATTAATTATTTTTAATCTTTTAAATTACTCTGACTATCTGTAATGTATAGTCAGCGACTTTGCATGCATTTTTTCCTCAACTATTCTCTTCACTGAATATCAGATGTTGATATTATTTGATGCTGCAGACTGCTGTCTGAATGTTGTCTTTGACGCATCTGCAAATTGGTTGATATTTTTACGTGTCCCCTTAGTTCTCGAAGCTGTACCATGGCGTAAAGCGAGCTGACAACCCTCCACACATCTTTGCTACTGCAGATGCAGCTTACCAAGGCATGGTGACATTCTGCAAAGACCAGGTATCTTCCAGAAAACCCATTGAATAGGTTGTTCCACTGTACCCTGCAATCCTAAAACTGATAAAATAATAATGAAAATTATTTTTTTAAAGAACTGTAGGTTTTACAAATGCGTTTGAGCAATTTCTTTTTATTACAATCAGTTATTTGCACCTTGATTGGGAAACATTTGGACAAAAGCAAAGGAGCAAAGTAGTGAATAACATATGAAAAAATGATGATATATGATGTCAGCGTTCCCGGCTTGATGAACTGTTGTCTCTTTTGTTTAGTGTATCATCATTAGTGGAGAAAGCGGTGCTGGGAAAACAGAAAGTGCTCATTTAATTGTTCAGCATCTTACTTTTCTGGGAAAGGTACTGCATAGTAGCTCTTTGGTCACTTTTTTTCCTCATCATTTCTAACTTGTTAATACCAGATTTAACTACTTCATAAATACTAAACTATCTTAAAAATCTACCGGAGTTTATTAAATAAATATTTTGTTGCTCTCAGGCAAACAATCGGACACTCCGTGAGAAGATCTTGCAGGTTAACCCTCTCGTGGAGGCCTTCGGAAATGCCTGCACGGCAATTAATGACAACTCCAGCCGCTTCGGCAAGTACCTGGAGATGAAGTTCACACCAACAGGAGCGGTTATTGGGGCCAAGATATCTGAATATCTGCTGGAGAAGTCGAGGGTCATCAAACAGGCTCCGTGAGTAGCCGCCCTTGCTTTTTTCCTTTCTGCAGTCGGATTTGTGTAATTTGTCTAACTTCTGCTTGTTTTTCTTTCAGAGGGGAGGAAAATTTCCACATATTCTATTACATATATGCCGGCCTGTACCACCAAGACGAGCTGAAGACTTACAGGTTGCCAGATGGGACACCTCCCAGGTTTGTACTGCAAATAATCTCTCCATTTCTCTCTTCACAACGTGGAAACTAATTTGACAGTCATAACATGAATCTGCAGGTACATTGACAGTCAGCACTGCAAAGTGATGCCAGACATTGTGTCAAGGAAGCAATATAAAGAGCAGTTCGATGCCATTCAGGAGTGCTTCAGAAATATTGGCTTCACAGAAGAGGTACTAAAACTCAAGCAAACAGATATGCAATGTTTGGCCACAGATCCGTAGCTGTGATATATAAAATATGTAATATGTAACAATTTTCTGTTGATATCTTGTTTTTAGGAGGTCGACTCTGTTTACAAAATTCTCTCAGCAATTTTGAATACTGGGAATATTGAATTTGCCTCCATCACATCCCAGCATCAGACTGATAAGAGTGAAGTGCCTAACTCAGAGGCCTTAGAGAACGGTGAGATGTTAGGCAATGTGTGTTGTAAGCATAGACTGTAAATAAAAAATGGTCATGGGTGACTGACACAAAAAAGTCATCAGTACTTCCCATAAACGTTTATGACCTGAAGTATTTTAGGAAGTTAATCGCTGGCTGCAAAATCAGCCAGCTTTAATTGCTTTAAAAACAAGACCTTGTAGGGTGTAGTGTGAATTTGAATGTATTTTGGATATTCTCTGATCCACACATGGTCAAAAGTATGCATATAGGCTCAGACATATACATGACCTCTCACTAATATTTGGTTAAATGCCCCTTAGCAAGCTGCACCTTGATCAACAAGCTTCTGGCATAATTGTGACTGGATATTTGACCACTCTTCTTGGAAGAATTGTTAGAGTTCAGCTGGCTTTTAAGAAAAGTCCACAAATTTTCAGTAGGGTTGAGGTCACAGCTTTGAGAAGGCCATTCCAGAAGCTTAATGTTAGCTTCCTTTATCCATCCCCAAACCAGTTTTAATGTGTGTTTGGGATCATTGAGCTGTTGATTTGAGGTGATGTTGTAGAATTTTAGAAAAGTGGATCTTTCCACTTTTCCACTTGCATGTATAAGCAAATATCAGCAGTATAACCATGTTATAGTTTGTTATTATAAGCTGCAATAATTTCTTCACTGTCAAACTGATTGACTGTCTCGCCTTTTTCTCAGCTGCATCTCTCCTCAGCATTGGACCCGAGGAGCTCCAGGAAGCACTTACCTCTCAGTGTGTGGTCACGAGGGGCGAGACCATCATCCGCTCCAACACCGTGGACAAAGCCGCCGATGTCCGAGACGCCATGTCCAAGGCCTTGTATGGACGCCTGTTCAGCTGGATAGTGAATCGCATCAACTCACTCCTGCAGCCTGACATGAATGTCTGGTCAGTGCATACTAGTGATGAACAGTTTGTTTGCATGTCCACTGTTTTTATCTCTTCTGCAATTTCTTGGGGTGGATCACTCAGAGTTTCTGCAAAGCTCTGATGACCTTTCTGGAAGTCTGCAGAGGTAGATGCAAACATGAAGAGGAGAATATCAATGGGCAAGCACAAGACAAGCAAAAGGAGAGCAAAAAAAGAGAAAAAGTTTTAATAAATTTTTGATACAGAGTTGCGTGCAGAGAAAATAATGTTCAGATGATTAAAAAGACTTCAGAGAGACTGCAAAGAGGCTTTTCATTGATCCAAAAGAATTCCTTCATAAATATGAGCATTGACTGTCAAGGAGTCGTCTCTCAGAGATGAAGCCAGAGTTCCCGTCTGCATTCCAGTCATCTTAGCCGTTTCCTTATTGCCATTAATAACCTGGTAGCATTGGCTAAAGGTGACCTCTACATACTGTGGGTAATGACTGATCATGAAAGTAGCAGCTCCAAGCGCTGAATATAAAATGCAGGATTATAAATCTCTATGCTGTGTTGCAGAAGTGAGTATTGTTAGTGCAGACATTGGAAATAACTGGAGGTTAAATCAATAGAGACTGAAATAAAAAACCATTTAAGAAGATCTGACATTTTCAAAGACAGTGTTTATGAATTCTCATCAGACTAGGCCATCCAGACCAGACTCCGTATTTGGGTTGAACTTGGATTATCATTAAAGTTTTATCAATTAATATGGCTGCTGGGGATTTGCTTGTTCCATCGCATAGAAGAATAAGTTTGTTTGTCCCCCTTTTTTCCCCTTTGAAGTGCCGTAGAGAGCGGCATGAATGTGGGAATCCTGGACATCTTTGGATTTGAAAACTTCAAGAAGAACTCGTTTGAGCAATTGTGCATCAACATCGCAAACGAGCAGATTCAGTTTTATTTCAACCAGCATATATTTGCTCTCGAACAGGTGAGTTCTTCATGCATAAATAGGTTTTAAATGATCTGCTCTAATGCACAAAGTAGAAGACAACTGTAATGTGTTTGGGGTGAAAGAATAACACAAAATATGCAGAGAAATTTCAATTTAAAACACTATTATGGAAATTAGTCATTTTAATACATTTGCTGTTTTTACACAGCCACCAATGCAGAAATGCTCTCAACATTATTTTGCCTACAAGTTCCCCAAATTACTCTCTTAATTGATTTAATGAAGCTGTTTACCCTGAAGTGTGAAAAACCTTTTTTTCTCGATGGAGATGACTTGACATTAATCAAAAACCCTTATGTTGGAGCGACTTTGCAACTGTCCTTTTTAAAGAGAACTCAAGAAAAGGGATTCGGTTTGGTGATGTGGCACATTTTCTCATTAGTTAGCTCAGTCTGCCTTTCTTTAGAAAAATACAAACTATTATTTATTGAGGCCAGACTCCACCCGGCATATGGACTAATAATAGCCTCTGCACTTTCATTTACATTCACTTTTTTAGCTCTCTCCAGGACCAGAAGTGTTATTGGAAGTTACATTTTCCCTGTTCACATTAATTACAGCAGTGATCACTGGAAAAAAGGCCTTTAGCTTGTGAAAAACATCCTCCCATGATGTAGGGCTAATGCTCTGTGGAAAAGGGATCTTTATTTTGTGTGTGGATGTCTTCAGTCTTGCTGTACACAGAAACTGATTATTCTGAGTTAATGATTTAAACATGAGGATGGTTTAGATCCATTGGTTCCACTTTATTAGTAAAATATATATTTAAAACAACTTTTTGATCTGAAATTAAATAGATGCAATAATGTGATTTGACTCTGGGTTATTTACACATTGAAATAAATTATGAATAAGTAAGTGGCTCTATTTGTTGGTTTGGAGCCATTCTGTTTTATGCATTCAGTAAAAGACTCTATTACGCTGCAAACTTCAGCCGTAGACACACACAGCTGGCTGCAAGTGTGTGGTTTGCTTGATTAGAAACTCTTTTTTTTTTTTTTTTTAAACCACACATGCACATTGCATATTTAGCCCAGATTGTTTAATTGGGTCATTTAGAGAAACCATAACTAGATTATTATTCTGCATTCACTGGTTCTAATTAGATGGAATACCAGAGCGAGGGAGTTGATGCCAGCCTGGTGGAGTACGAGGACAACAGGCCCATTCTTGACATGTTTCTGCAGAAGCCCATGGGTCTGCTGTCCCTGCTGGATGAAGAGAGCCGCTTCCCTCAGGCCACCGACCAGACCCTAGTGGGTAAGATTGGAACTACAACCGCAGACACGCTGAGACATAGCACATAAAAATCATTTCAAAAACTCATACATAAGAGGTCACAGATCGGTGCATAACGAGCCCTCACATGACTTACTTTTCTTCTACAGATAAGTTTGAGGACAATTTGCACTGCAAATATTTTTGGATACCAAAGCGAGTGGAGCTTTGTTTTGGAATTCAGCACTATGCCGGACAGGTATCATATACTTCATTGGATGTGTCTAACTAATAACTACTGCCCTGATGATGGTGTGAGCATATGTAAACCAGTGTTCAGGCTTTTGAAGTATTGGTAAAACCTTCTATTCTGATTATGCTTTTACTTTGAGTATTTGAAAAACATCTGCACACCTTATGAAAGGATTTTTCTATACATCTGTTTTAGGGTCTGATTAGGTTTGTTATAACTCAGAATTTGAACAAATTCTTTAAAAAAAAAAAAAGATTACATCCCATATGGAGAAAAATTGCAAAAAAAATCCTATATGCCTGTGAAATTTTACTAAAAAGTCTATAAAGACTTGATTTACTTTTAGTTGATCCATCACATTTTCTCATAGAACATAATGTTAACTTATTTCATACTTATTTCTTATAAATATCTTGTATCAAGAAAGCATGAAAGGGGACACTTTTTGCAGTGAATTATAATATAACTCATGCTACTATAGAAGAGTGGCACAGTGCTGCAGTGGTTAGGACTGTAGCCTCATAGCAACAAGGTCCTGTGTTCAAATCTACCACCCAGCTTAGGCTCCCTACAAGGAGTCTACCTGGTTTCCCTGTACCTGCAAAGGTTCTCTCAGGGTACCCGAGCTTCCTCCCGTACTCCAAAGACCTGCCTGTGTAGGTAACTGGTGATTCTAAATTGGCCGAAGGGGTGAATGTGAATGGTTGTCTGTTTCTCTGCGTTATCCCTGTGATGGACTAGAAACCCTGCCTCTCAACTCATGACAGCTGGGGTAGGCCTCAGCCTTTTTTTCCTGATTTCCTTCTTCAGGAATGGCTTCTTGACAGCCATCCTTTGCTTGGAGACCATTTCTGATGAGGCTTCAGCAAATAGTAGATTTCTTCCTATTTCTTAAGGCCGTGACTTTCAGATACTGTTCATCAGCTATTGATATCTTTTAGTGCTGCTGCTTCTTCCTTTGTCCTTTAGTTGTCCAATTTCCTCAGATTTTTTTAATGACACACTGCACACCGTGCCAATATATGCCAAGCTTTCAGCTAACATCTCATTGGGAATCACCTATCAGTGCAAGCTGTGTTAACCCTGTTACTGGAATATGTCATAAATTCAGCTAAAGAAGTGGGAACAAATCATGTGTAACAAAGCTCCTAAAGACACAATTTAAAATGCATTCTTTGTTGAATTGTCTAGTATGTGTAGACACAACAGTGGTTCATCCCTTGAAGTAGTTGCCTTTAATGTGCTTGAATGATTCACAAGTCAGTGATAAGAAGTTCAACAACAATAAAAAAGACACATTCCTCACAAGTGGGTCAGGTAAGGGGACTGGACTAAAAATAAGCACAAAAGCAGCCAATGCTCAATTTTAAAAGACCTTCAGAAGACCTTCAGAAAGCCTGGCTCCATAGAGGCAAAGTGCTCTTTTGCACTTTGCCACAATGTCCATTCTGTGTTGCTCAAGTATACGAGGAGTGAAGAACTTGTAAATTAAAAAAATTTAAAAAGTTTTGCGTTCATCTAACTTTGGTGATGTATTTAAACTTACTGCACTGGAGAGCTGCACAGCAAACCTATCGCATGTCACTGAGGAAAAGCGCAGGTGTTTCTAAAAACATCTGTATCCCAGCAAGCTTTGGCAGAAGCAGCATGCACAACACCAGCAACTGAACCTTAAATGGATTTCAGCCATCAATATTTTTATGACTCACACCTGAGCTTTTTCTGTGGTTAAAAGGAACATCGGTTTTATTTGAGATCTTTTTACCTTAACTGTTACGTGTACGTGTATGTCTCATGTCCTACTCAACAGGTAATGTACAACGTGAATGGCTTTTTGGAGAAAAACAGAGACACTCTCCCTGCAGACATCGTTGTGGTGTTGAGGACATCAGAGAACAAACTTTTGCAGCAGCTGTTTTCCAGCCCCTTAACTAAAACAGGTATGATATAATGATATTTAGAAAATCTCAACATCTAACCACTAGCCACAGAGGAAACGGAAACTTTCCTTTTGTTAACAATGGCGGGACTATATTACTCAGTGAATAGTGCTGCTGTCTACTGCTCACATAAATGTTCAGGTAAGTGGGTTTCTTTAAGACGCGACTCCCAGGCATCTGCTGCCCCCCCCCCCCCTTCATTTCAAGCCTCTGCGTGCCGTGCTCGGATAAATCTGCAGTCTCCATTATCTCTTGAGAGGCTCAGCTCTCCGCATGGCGCTCTGTTTTTATTTTCACTAAGCTGTCCCTCTTGGTTTCCCTCTGCTGAATGCTATCTACAGATTGTGGGTGCAGTGGGATATTTTTATGATAAGGTTTCTAAATACCCAGGGGATGAAGAAAGAGTATTTAGAGAACACAAAAGCAACTCTTCCCACCTCTTTTCTGTTGGTTAAATGAAGGTAGAGTAATGTGCTTGTCATTAGCCGTGGCTGAGACCCTCCTGGTCACTTGATTTAGCTGAAATGCTAATAGATGTTTTAAATTATCAGATTCCCACTTCCTACTTTTATTTCAGCTAAGCCACATTATGTGATTCACTTCCTTTTTTAGGCACCTGTAAATGCCTGCTTTCTCTCCCAGTGGCATTAGAAGGAGCTTCGATTCACAAAAGGCACCTAAGCTGAGACTCCCGTAGAAATCTGTGCAGAGACGTAAACTTCAATTGCTGGCTGTGCACGAGGGAGCCTTCAGCCACTTCCTTTCTGCAATTACGAGCTTCAGAAAAGTACACTCTATAAAACCCAATTCAGTGAACACTTAATTTCAGTGCACAAAGGCACTGAATAGAAACTAAGATGTGCTGCAGTGTTTACTGCTGCAGACCTGAAAGCTTCTTTATTTCCTTTTTTCTTTTTAACTTCAATTTTGTTTGTGCTGACTTTTGAACGTTTTCATCCTGAAATGTTTAAGATTCTTTTAGAAACACTGTGCTTACACAGATTTTCTTTTCTTTTAGAGTCAGAGGTCCGATTTTCATATAGCAGCTTGTGCAACCGCAGATCATCTCGTTAGATAAAGAGCTATGAAACACTGCATGGGCTTATCGTGCTGGAAAAGATGGAGCGCTGTTTAAGTGAGATACAGTAACGCATGAGGAAATTATAAATCTATTCTTCGGGGTAAAATTTGTGGGGAGATTTAATTTGCATTTTACTCCACATTATGGATTCTCTGTTATCTGTGAAATTACCATTATCTGGGGCGATCTGATGGAAATCTGTTTTACACCAGGGTGGTTTCACTGTCTAGGCCGCCCCCTCAGTGTGTCACCACTAGGGGACACCCTCGCAGACCTGCAGCAGCCTCGATGCAGAGATGAAAGCGAAATGTTGGATCTGGGGTTTTGGACTACACCACATTGCGCATAAATGCACTGGAGGTTAATGTTTGTGGTGATGCACATGTCACACTGAAGTGAGGACACAATTCCTATAAATCAGACAATATAACTTTTTATTTTGTGTAAACTCTAAAACAAGCCCCCGTAAATTGAGAACCTGACGTCCCGACTGTCGACGCAGTTCATGATTGAAGGGTAGCAGGGAAGTGCGAAGGCCTCAGAAAGTAAAAAGTTCCCAGGCGGTGAATAGCGAGGGCACTTGAGCCTTGCAGAATGTGGGTCCTTGAGGCTTGGACATGTGGTGGTGTTTTGTCAGAGGAAATGGGATGTATTTGCATGGACAAATTCCTCAGAGCCAGGGCCTTTCCCAGATCAGGGGGATCACAGTGTTTGAATTGGCAGAGCTCACTTGGGCCTACCAGGGCTTGGGCAGCCCACAGTACAGTGTGTGTGTGTGTGTGTGTGTGTGTGTGTGTGTGTGTGTGTGTGTGTGTGTGTGTGTGTGTGTGTGGCCTCAGGGCTGCCTGGCCCTGCTGATTGTAGCATAGCACATCTGCACATACACACTGCTCATCAAGACTGCCAGTTCTTTGTCAGAGGATGAAGGTCACAGATAGTGGACCGCACAGGGACATGCTATATTTTCATTCAACCAATAAGGTTTGAATCTTATACTGTACACTGAAAAATTACAGGTGTGATCGAGACCTGCACTTATGATACTTGCTGTCATTTTGAATTATTCGTAAGCAAGCCATCATTTAAAAAATTAATCACAGAATAATTTCTGTATATAAAGATCTACTATTACATGTTATCTTTCAAAAAACTAAATAAGTAGATATATCATAGATCCCGCACTATGCTTAGGAACAAATGTGAAATATTTATCCTCTGTCTGAGTTTTTCCCATTTAATTTCAAGTTTATACCATAATTTAATATGCATAGATTATCCCTTTGATTTCATTTATCTCATACCTAACTGTCTCCGTAGTTATTTTGTAGATTTAAAAGCAAAAACATGTTTTTAATGGTCAGTTTCACCACATCACACCACAATCTGGAATCTAATATCTGTCAACTGGAGCATTTATGCCATTTGCCAATTGCTGCAATTACTATAGAAGCTCATGCTGTAATATGCTCTGCAAGATCTTTAAGGCTGTGAGTTCATATCGAACAATTTACATATTGGTTTTACATCTTCACACGAAGCCACAGTTGCAGCTCTCCCATCCGCTGCCATCTCCCGCCGTCTCCCTTCATGTAAGGAGATTCTCCTGTGTGGAAGTGACAGGCTTCTCCCAGCGATATGACATATTTGGCTCTTTGTTCTCTGCCTTTTTTCATCCCAGTCGGCAGACACCGCAGTCTTTCTCTGCACTTCCACATATTCTCTCTAGCAGGAGAGACACTCACCAAGTAATACTTTTGTTTGATTTCTCTCCCTAATCGCAGTATTGGGGAATGTTTTGAGTCAGCAGTGGGCCCTGTACATCAATAGCAAGAAGCCGGCTCTCCTAAGTCACATGGTACAACATCCTTTGATAAACGCAACACTGTGTTGTGTCACTAAAAGCCAATTACACCATGCTTTTTTATGATTGATCTGCTTTGACAGTAGTGGATGGCATTTAAATCAACAGCACCCCGAAGCCATCTCTAGGCATAAACGGTGGTGGTTATAGAGGGTGGGTAGGGTGGCGGGGGGTTACGGGTGCTTTAATCTAATTTGCTTGGTTGCTGAGTTGAGTTTCTAGATCACATGTTTTCAAAAAGAGAGCGGGAGAGCAGGCAGAGATATCCAACAAGGCTCTGCTCACTCAGCTCAGGAAGGCTGCTCTCTCTTACAACTTTGATTGTCCCCCGTGTCGACAGCTCGATCCACAGCTTCTGAAGTACAAGGCGCACACTGGCACTCATAAAAGCATGTAGGGAGGTGTCATATTGAACGCGGGATTGCTTTTTAATCCCGAGCACATTGACTATTCTTGTCAATAGAACCCCAATACAACTGCCAGCTTGAGCTTTTTTTTTTCCTACAGGATTCTTGCTGGGCTTAATTTTCAAAGTGAACGCACAGATGCCAAGGAAGGGTTTTTTTTTTTTTCTTCTCTTTCTACCCCCACTCCCCACACACCGCTCTGCCTCTCTCTGTTTGCGTCCTGGTAGTCCATGCCAAGAGCAACATGCGTGAAGCAGAAACGATCAGTGGGACGCTCGTCCACCTGTTTCTCAAGTCTGAATGACCTGGGAAATATTCCCCTCACCTGCTCGCCCTCCTTTTCAATTATTAACCTCTTATATCTCCACTCCTTTTCTCTTTTCATTTTATTTTTATCATGAGAACTCATGAGAATAGAAGTGCTGTTTCCATCTGTAACTTGAAACACATGTAGCCTATTCTTCAGCTGAATCCGCTTTCAAAGAACAAATCTTTCTTTTCTAGCTCGTCTCTGTTTTTGAATATTTATTATTCACATCATTAGACAAGCGCCTTACTGTATCTAAATTAGAAGGTCTTCTTTTCAGGCCGGACATCACAGGTGTTCCCTTGGCTTCGTGTCTCAGGAGGCAGAAATCTTTGAGGATACTGACTATTAACCAATGCTCTAATCATCTAGTCAGGAGGGGATATGAAACCCGCCAGAAGAATGAATTAATACGACCCGCCAAGGAATACACGAAGAAAGCAGCGAGTGTCCATTTGCAAGGCTTAGGTACAACTGTCATAGTTTCTCTCATCGCAGCACAGCCCCTTCATCTCCTCTTGATGGTGTCATGGAAGTGAGAGGCGTAAAAGCACAGTGACACTCCACGAGCCCGTTCCACTCGCAGCCGCTAATTCATCATGACAAATGTGCTCAGATGATCTGGCCCAGCAGCACTAATGGGGAGAGGAGAGAGCGCACTTCATTTGCACAAGACCCACTCCAATTAATCCATCCAGCTTTACTCTGGGCTAATTGGAGCAGGGCCCTCCCTGCCTGTGTGCTGGTAATATACCCGACACAGTTTAACAGCCCCTGTTCTCAAAGATCATACTTTTTGTGCGTGCGTGCGTGCGTGCATGTGTGTAGGTTTTGCCGAAGGGGCCTTTGAGGTTGTAAAATGTGTTCCCGGTATCCTAAACACAAGGCCTTCTCACAAACATGTGTTCATAATGAGCAATTAACTGCTCACATTTCCATCATATCGGGCTTTACTCTGTCCTTTCTTCTATTTTTGGGTTCCAGTTTTGATCCTGTGGTTATTTTTCCAAACGTATTTACAACAAATATAAAAAACATATTTTAATATGACAGAATGTCTTGCATTTAGTTTGTTGCCTGATACAAAAAAAAAAAAAAGATTTATTAGCAGAATAAACAAGCAGATGAATAAATAAAAATGGGGAGATAACTGTCAAAAGCTAAAAGCAACATCAGTACTAGCTTAAAAGACTCTTTTGAAGAGCGCTCACATCATATGTTTTTGGTTGTTTTGACTACAGCAGTGTGTGTGCACATATTTGTGTATGTGTGTGTGTGTGTGCGCGCGCCTCTATGCTATGAACGGCACATTGCTTTGGCTCAGTGCAAAACCCGTTGGCACCAGTAGGACACCCTTTGTCTAAAGTTAGAAGTGCTGTGCCTGTTAATTTATCCATCCTAAATTGATTTTGATCAGTCCGGCTTTTGATTGAAGCTTCTAATACACGTTTGATAGTGCAGCGTCCTCTGGGAAATGGCAGGCGCTGATCCGGTGTTTAAGTTTCTGGCTCGCTGTCAGACGATGTCCTCAACAACTGATGCGAGTCTTGAAATGATATCGCAGAAGCCGAGTGCGTATTTGCATTTTAGAAGTTTGTCTGTGTGCGGTAGAAAATCTAGAACAATTGTTGGGCTGTCAGTTTGGCTTTATCTTTAAAAAAAAACTTTAAAAGGTTTTCCTTCTTGCCATACACGGCTGCTCGGGTAATGCTGCCTCCTGTGTCTGCAGACGTATTTTTCTAAAGGTGTGTGTGGCACATCTGTGCAGCTATTGTTTATTCATGGAGTAAACCCTTTGAAATGTGTTAAGATACTTCCCACTCATTATAAAAATCCTGCCACCCATGGATTAGGACTTTGATGTCACCAATCCTGCTTCAAAGGCTTCTTTCACTGCTATTAATCACAGTTTAGCCTCTGAAGATATAGCCAGAGAAAACATTTGGACATCTTGTGCAGAAACTTTGAAATGTTCAGACTGTCTTGCATATGCTATGTTCACATCCTTTCCGCTGTGTGTGGGGCTGTTGGACTGCTGTGCACGCAGATGCACTCCTGAGCCCATGCATTCAGTTTAGTTTTTTTTTCTTATTATTATTATACTCTCCTGCTCTATGAACACCAACATAGTGGTGCACGTCTTCACTTTATACACCTTTTTCATGTATGTTGACAAATAAAGAAAAGAAAATCAAACCCAGAGAGTTTGCTGGAACGCTGACGGCTCATTCCCAAATATGATTTGCTTTCTCATATTACTGCGTGAACGTCCATTGGCTTCATTTTTGTATTCAACAGGAAATCTAGCGACGTCCAGAGCGAGGGTCACCGCCGCCTCCAGATCTCTCCCACCACAGCTCGGCTCAGGACGCACCAAGGTGAGGATTCAGCTGAAGCCCGAATCATCACGTGCAACAAAACCATAATGCTTTTTTACTCTTTTTTTTTATTTGTTGCTCACAGGCATTGCGCCATAAGACACCCAGTAAAAACCTGTGCTGTGAAGCATAGCCACATTAATTGACTACCCTGTTATGTTTGCTGTCTTGCTTGTGGTGATACAGCATCGCCATCTGGCACTCAGTGTCTACATCATAAAAGTTGTTTCTGAGACTTACTGAATATTGTTGTTTTTGTTGCTGGCAGGCAGTGTTTTAAATTTTAAGGATGCCTTTTGCAGATTCTCCTTAATCAGCTTAAATCACTGCATTGGCTTGACAGTTTTCTTTCCATGATATTTCATGTAGAATCTCTTGTTGCATCCAGTAATGCTGATTGTTCATGTTCACTCTAAGTTTGTTTGAGCTGAGTCTTGGCAGCATCAGTGGCTGGAAATTTTCTTAAAAGAAAAGGCTCTTACTGCCTCTCTCTCTGAACTTTAACACTTTCATTTCTGGACCTCCATCCATCCATCCATTCGCATCCGCTTATCCTTTTCAGGGTCGCGGGGGGTGCTGGAGCCTATCCCAGCTGTCTTAGGGCGAGAGGCGGGGTACACCCTGGACAGGTCGCCAGTCTGTCGCAGGGCTAACACACATAGACAGACAACCAGTCGCACTCACAGTCAATCTCGCATTCACACCTATGGGCAATTTAGGGTTGCCAATTAACCTATCCCCACTAATCCATTCCACTAGTCCATTTCTGGACCTTCTTAACTTTATTTAAGGGACAGAATTTCACAAACTAATAATGTCTCTAAGATCGCATTTCTTATATGACTGAAAATATTCAGCCTATGTTGACTAACTTTAATCTGATCTTTGTATAGGGATTATGAAGTCACATGATGCTTTTACACTCAAACCTCTCTTATAGCTGATTTTCAGATTCCTATTGTCGTTCCACTTCTCTCTTTCTTTCCTTCCATGTTATTCGACAACTTGTGCTGTACTCAAAGTCTCCCAAATACCTGTTGAAGGTAAGACTCCTGTTTAATAATAGTAAAACTTTCTGAATCAAACTGAACTACAGGACAGATCTGGGGGGGAAAAAACCCCAAAACACCATAGTTCACTGAAGTTATCATTGCATTATTGTAATCCAAAAACTAAAACTTCAAACTGCACTTCACAGACTGACTGTGCAGCTCCACTCATAAAACATCAATCACAAGCTGCTTTTGGAAAATGTAAATCATCCCTTTTGAACCAGTTTTTTTTTTTTTCTCCACGCAGCCATATTTCTGAGTTATTAATGTAAACAAATGCTCTGCGATGTGTCTTTTAGATTTTAAAAATGGTTCATGTGAGACGGAAACAAAGTCCAGAATAACAGTGGGAATAATAACAGTCCTACTTTGTTGAGCTTCCACGAAGCACCTACTCAGATATTCTTGAACAAGAGAGGTCTTCTTAGTAATAACTCTGTGAGACTGATGTAATATGTACGCCGTCTCGTTCTCAATCAGAGTTGGAGAAAAGTTGACAGAAAGTGACGCTTATGCGAAGCTACCAGTGCGCTCAGATTAAAGTGACAGTTGTTAGAACAGAGGAAGTGAGTCTCCGATAGCCGTTTGCTATTCTGAAAGCAGATCATAGAGAAGTACAAAGTGTTGGAGCGTCTTGTTCCTGTGCAGCTCGAATAGCGTTTCACGTACCTTCCTTTCTCTGTGCAAGGATGAAATAAAGTATTAAGATATTCACTTACTATAAAATATCTATTGCATCATTAATTTTGATGAAGCCATGAACTGCGAAGGCCATTAGAAAGCTTATATTGTGTCCTCGTTAATCCGCCGTCATCAGGATGACTGTCTGCTCGGTGACGGCTAGTCTCATTACTCAGAATGCTCTGCAATTTTCCCATGCCCCACAGCAGTGCAGAATTATTCTCTAGATTGTTAGCTTTAAGTGTTTATGAGGCTGTGTTATACAGACGGCACAGTTAGTACAGCTGTGTATTCCCAACTGGCCCATTTAGAGGAAGGAGACCTGCTGTAATAATACCTTTATTTCTGCAGAGCCCGCCGAAGACGTCATGTCGCAAATGAACAGCATCTCATTTGAATCTGCTGCATTTTCTTTTCTTTTGCAGTGGCCTAAGTCTGGCCTGATTATCAGTGCAGCGTGCTTATTGTGAATGTTTGTGTTCAGGTGGACACCATGGAGATGATTCGCCACCCAGAAGAAACCACCAACATGAGGAGACAGACTGTGGCCTCCTATTTCCGTGTAGGTGTTTGCATTTCTCGCTAAAAATTACTGCCGTGATGACACGTACTCCACCATACATCAACAGCAAAATTTGACCATAGTCCGCGTGCTGGTCTCATTTTGCTGTTGAGCATTTTTAAACTGTGCACTTTGTTTGTAAGAGTAACAAAGAAAAGCTTCAAAGGTGAAAAAACCTGATAGCTGCTTTTCAGGTTCAGCTTAGCAGCTAATGATCTTCATAACATATTTCCAAGCTGCAGATTAATTTGAAACTCTTTGAGTTTGATTAATTTATGCTGTACCAATAACTCCGAATAGTAAGATTCAACGACGTAAAGCAGGACCACAGATGGTCTGAAAACAACTAAAACCCTTCCACTGAGGAATGCATTCACTTGTTATTATTATGATGTCATAACTGATCGAACCAGCAAAGTCTGTTATATCAATGGATCCTTCGGCTACTTTTTACTGACAATATTTAGTAATATAATATTTACATTAAATGAATTATGGGTATTCGCGTGTTCTTTGTCAATTTACTTCTGATGAAAAGCATTCAAAGATGTCCTCACCTTGCTCTAGGGACTAGCTGGGGAATATTTGCTGAAGATGGCTGGTGGAGAGCAAAATTGAATTTAATGAATTTGTTCTGTGTAAATAAGTAACTGTCTGCCAACAAGTCCACCGCAGCTTTATAAAGTAGGGGTTATACTCGCTTGTGGACACAAATAGTTGCAGACACCATGGATGAGTAGTCATTTCTGTTATATTGCCTTGAAGGACGAGTGTGAAGTTGAACGAGTTAACACAGAATTGGCAGGTACATGAACGTCCGGAGGGATGTCATGCTCATGGCCTGATGATGAAATGTACTCTGCTTTGGTCATTTGGACCCAAGTGAGAGGACCCTAGCATACTCACAGACTACGAACCTGTAACACACCTTTAATGTCATAAAATGTAGTGATATTTTGGGGGGGGGATTGTTCTGCAGCCCACAGTTGACTACAAGTGAATAAATCCACCTTTGATTAGTTTTGAGTGCTTGAAAAGAAGGCAAGTGGACTTTTTTTAGTTCTTGAAGACATCCGAGATGCAAGTTTAATTCTAAAACAACTGATGGACAAAACCACATATTTTGTGTGTTTTTAAGTGTTGAAGACTGCCAGGACCCGGGTGAATGAGAATCTACTTGGACACTTTAATTAGTTTTGTTAATATGTTGCATTTTTTTTTAAACATTACCATAACTGATACCAGCAAGTCTGCAAATAGAATTACAGTTGCTTTTTTTTTTTCTCAAATCCCTAAATAATTATTGACGTCTTTTACTTTAGAATTAAACACACTGTTGTGTCCTGTTGGGATAGATTTGTTTATTGATTCATACTGATTAATTCTCGTGGGTACTATTGAGCTTATGAAACTGTCTGGGAAAAGTTTGAATGCTTCTTCCTGTGCAGATCTGATCTGGCCTCTGGACCCTGATAATATGAAACGATTTAACTAATCTCTGGTGTCTTCTCTTGCTTCTGCCCGCCTTTATTGTTGCCTCATTGTTGTGTTTGTGCAGTACTCCCTGATGGACCTGCTGTCTAAGATGGTGGTGGGCCAACCACACTTTGTGCGCTGCATCAAACCTAATGATGACAGGCAGGCACTGCGCTTCTGCAAGGAACGGGTGATGGTGCAGCTGCGTTACACTGGGATCTTGGAGACGGTGAACATCCGCCGCCAGGGCTACTCCCACCGCATCCTGTTTGAAGACTTTGTCAACAGGTAAGAGTGGTGTCGAGACAGGCGGTGCCTCCACTCTGCAGCATGCACGCATGCTGACACAACCCTAGAGATGGCACAGAACAAGTGAGCCTTGCTCTACATCACACAAAAACACGGGTTCTTTAATTAGATAGGGGTACACGTTGAGCAGAGCAAGAGGCTGACTAATTGGCAGTCATTAGTGATAGTGCAAGACTAAATCCTGCAGCTCTTTTAACCGGGTGGATACTCCAGTCTGGAAGATATGGATTAAATTCAAACAAGGAGGAACTGTGATTATAAGGGGTGATGCATTTTAATAGATTTCCTTTTACTATTCATAAAGAGTTTGTTCTTATACTCTGTGACCTGAAAAAGCTCAAACATAGTCTCCTTGTCCCATCGGTATTACATTAGAGCACAATTAAAACAAGTCTCATCATTAACGGGAGGCTTTACGTAAGGGTGTTGTTTTTGGTTTTTAAAAATATGGGACAGGATCCGTTTAACTGTTACTAAGCACTACACGCTTCCTCAAATTTAAAAGCGTACACCTAAATTTTAAGGGGGAAAAAATCCACACATTTAGACGAGGTTGTGTGAAAATGCCAGAAAGCTTATGTTTGATCAGTGTTCCTTTGAAAAGTATTCCAGCCACCTCTAATGTGGAGACTTTAAGATTATATAAAATTTAATTAACTTAGACTTGTGGCCTGTAGGAAAGAAGAACTTTGAGATGACTGGTTAGTGTCGTTGCTTCGGGGGAAGCTTTAAAATTGTGGGCCTAATTTTGGCGAGCTGAAACTTTGAATGACCACATGGCGTTTCCTTGCATGTCCTACTTTTGCTCCCAGTATCAAAAGCTGATTACTGGAAGATCACACACAAGCCCGGCACGGTGACGTCCCTGTTGTCTCCTGTGCCTGAAGTGTGCCTGTGTGAGAAGGAGAGTGTGTAAATATATTTTAACCTTGCTATTGAATCCATATCATCCTACCTGAGCCAGGCAGAAGTCATACAGACAGACCTGAATGGCTAAACTGCACCTTTAGTGAAAACTGATTTAAATTTGTGCTCCCATATCAAAGGCTCGTCTGATGTTGCAGCGCTTTGTATTTACCATCAAAGAAATAACAGGTATCAACAGGAATTAGAATGAAAGGCTGTAGACTGAGGCGGGGAGGGGAGTTCAAAGAAGTTTTTCTTCTTGTTGTTGTTCTTCTTTTTGACCAACGCCAGAACACGAAAGATGAACGAGTATTTCTGGAGCCTTGATGTCCCTGTGCAAACAGCTAGAACCACTCTGTCCTATGCTGGTATTTTATAAATAGCAGGATCGGTGGATAGATCCAGACAATGTGAGCAATAAACAGCGGTGTGGCTGATGCACACTGATAGGCCTGTGCTAATGAGGATCTTCTGTGGCCACTGAAATAGGAGACGATGATGCATTGAAAAGAGATCCAGCACTGGGTTTCTGTTGAAGACTCGTGTTTGACAGTATTTCTAGTAGCAGTGTGCAACAAGATGTTGATATTGATAATGTCTTTTCTTGAAGGCAGTTAAGTAAGTAGGCACTACGTCAATGATCAATAACTTGTCAAATATTCAACATTTCAAGATTTGTAGTGCATTAATACCAGTTTTAGATGCATGCTTGATTTATTCTCTATAGTTTAGTGGTTTACATATTTTCCTAATAAGTGAACGATTCCTGGTTGAGTCCCAGGAGAATATAAAGATTCCTTTAGGAGGGTATGGAGGCTTGTTTCTGCCACTTCAAAAATCAGAAGTGTTTGGAAGTTTGAGGCTGTAAGTCAAAGTCTTTAGATACCTAACTTAATAAATAAATAAATAAATAAATGTTGGTGGCAGAACAATCTTTCATAGGAAGAACACATGTTAAAAATGTGTTAAAAAGTTGGCCAAATCAAATATGTGATCGCTTGGACTAAGGAAGCAGTTGAAAGTAGCAGTAGTAGTAGTAGTAGTGTCAATCAGTGAGTGCAACTTGTAATAAAAAACACATTCAGCATTCAGTCTTGACACAAATAAATGTTGTGTTTTTGGCCCAGTTTTTCATTTAACTCAATGTTTTATTCTTTGCTAAACAACATTGATTTTATTGTGTTATGCTTTTTGAGGACTAAAAACTTCCCGTGCAAAGATAATGCTTCATTTTTATATTTATATAAACTCCAAATACTCCTAGATTTTTTTCTAAAAAATGACAAAACACAATATCACTGCTCGAGTAGCTAAATTTGATCTAAGGTCATGATGTCCTTTTTGTCTTCCTTGTCTCCTCTTCCAGATATTACTACCTTGCATTTCGAGCTCACCAGATGCCTGAAACCAGCAAAGAAAACGCTGTTGCCATACTGGAACGGGCCAAATTAAAAGATTGGGTGCTGGGAAAGACCAAGGTGGGATTATCTTAACAACAAAAAGTTTAATATTAAAGTAATTTTTGTTTGTAAAAGATATTCAAGTGTTTTTGTTTCTGTAGTCAGAAGTTTTTTATAAAGCGAAAAGAGAACATAGACATAATCAAGCTCTGCATGTCCTAACCAGAGCAAAATATCCTGTCAGGTTTTTTTGAAATACTACCATGTGGAACAACTGAACCTGCTGCTGCGGGAAGTGATAGCTCGGGTGGTGGTGATGCAAGCTTACACTAAAGGCTGGCTCGGGGCCCGGCGTTATCGAAAAGAGAAGGAGAAGAGAAGCCGTGGGGCCACCATCATCCAGTCAGGTATGCTGGTTTTAATTAAACAGTAAACAGGGAGAGCGATCACTCAAACTTAAGTCAAAAATATGAAAAGAAAGATGAGTTCTGATATATTCTTTTATCGCTCATGATGAAACAGGTGCAAATTTGATGTGAGCTGGTTTCTTAATGACATCTAGCCTATTATGTGCCTGTGAGTCTTCATAAAAGAGATAGTTTGATAACCACAGCTTGACCTATGAGGGTTAAGAGCAATGCTTCAGAGCAGACAATAAGACCTCAGAGAGTTCAAAGGGATCCATCCCTCTGCCACCTGGTTTAGCAGTGTTTTGAAGTGGGATCTTGTGTAGTATGCGCAGTCTATTTTGTTTCACAGAGGTAGGTCAGCAATCTCTCGCACACACACATACACACCGTCTCTTTCTTTTCTTTTTTTCGCTTAGCCTGGAGGGGCTATGCTGCTCGGCAGAACCTCAAGGAAATCAAAAAAGAGCGGGAAGAGGCAGCTGTCCGCATACAATCAGGTAAAGAAATGTTTAAATTTTCACATAAGTTCAAATATTCAAGTGGAGACATCTGGAATTTCTCACGCGGCCCCATGTCCGGTGGAAATTCGCGCCACTGTTTTCATACATTTTCAAAAGGGAACGGGATAAAGGCCTGGAAACCTTACATCTTTGTGAAACACCTTTTTGATCTCCATGAGTGGCCTACGAAATAGTAATAATTAATTAATAATGCATACAGAAAAGCTTTTGAAAGTTTGGGCAGCATTTGGTCCCCATGTTTCAGAAGAACAGTGCATACTGAGATCCTTTTTTTCCTTTCATCTCTTTCCCAGTAAAGGCAAGAGAGGGGCTTATCCCTTCTGTTTCCTCACGACTTCCTCTCTCAAATTCCTGGCCTATTACACAGCTCTCACATACCAGAAACAAGATGCCTTTTTATACTGTCAACCTTTTCATCTGAAATGTAAATTAATTCTTACTCAGTGTGCCTTGACGAAGATCAAAGTGGGCACATTAACCTTCCCAGCCCCCCTCCCCCTCCTTGGAGGCTCTCACTGGAGGACAAGGGAGGGTGCCAAAAGGGGCAGGAGAGAGGAGGGCAGGAGGGAGGAGATCTGGCATTGTTTCCCCTGGCTCTCCTAAGGGCTGCCCTCATCTGGCACATGGAGCATCTCAGTCGCCTGCACACCTTGTGTAAATGTCCTCCATTAAACCCTTGTAAATAAAGCTGCAGAATGGGTAAACATGGTTTTGGTGTTGGGAAAGCCTCTCTGTCGCCGCTGTCTTTCTTTTTAGGGAAGCGTGTTTGTGTGTGGCCGCCGGGGTTCGGGAAGGGGATGGAAGGCGGGGTGGGGGGAGAACCTGAACCTGACATAAGTGGGGCCTCAGCCCCCCGGCGGAGCACTCCAGCACATTCACTTTGTGTGTTCTCTGCAGCTTATAGCCTTTGAGGTGGGCTGCATTTGCATTCTGAAAATAAACAGATGCCTTTCAAATGTATGAGCCTGGTGGCTTCTCAGATCTCAGCGGGGCCTGGGGGACATGCTCACCATCGATCAGATTAGACCATGCAAAATAGAACCATTGCTCAACAATGTACTTGAGCCTTCTTTTCCTGTGCATATAATTTTACCAGAAAAACACAAAGCCCGTCGACGGAGTAAGTCAGCAGGCTCCGTTTACCATCCATCTGAGCTCAGTGTGTCTCAATAATCGCACAAAGTTTCCCCACCGCGACGCCACAGACCATATATGCATGCTGAACACATCTCACTTCCTTGCGGGCAAATTCAGGGTTTTTTAATACAAGACTGTTTGGTGCTCCTGATTAATATATAAGAAATACATTTAGCAATTGTGTGATCAGGCAACATGTATATGAGGACAGGGGTGAGGCAGTGGTGTTTTGACCATTTGACAGCGTGTCTGGCATTCATATCCTGTGCAGCTTACAGGGGCCATCGGGTGCGACGGGACTGTGGACCCCAGGAGCACAGATGTCACCCTGAGGCTGGAGGAAAGACCACCAAAGAGGAGCATTTGGGGTGAGATTTGACATTTGTTGCCCTTCAGCCTCTGTTCTCATTGGTGGCATTTTTCCTGCAGTTTGATTTCTTTTGTAATTTCATTTGCTCCTCATTGCGCAGACAATAGTCCACCAGTAGCCATGGCTGACTGAGCAAGAGGCCTCCCATGCTTGCCATTCATCTTCAGCATTTGCTGGATGAGCTGCTTTTGCCTCCTAATGAACTGCTGTTTCACCCAAAGGAGAAAGCTCCTCCCTGTGCACCACCTCTTTCAGTTTTATAAACGTAATAAATAACTTTCCACCAAGATAGCACACTTGTCTGACCACAAGCGGGGCTGGGCGCTGCACTGGTGTCCAGATGTACGAGCTTGTGTTTATTCAGCATATGGGCAGGCCAGTCATTACGAAAGTATGTGCTAAGCAGGAGAGCAGCCACTGAGTGAATAGCAGCACACGAGGTGTCGATGGCAGCTTTTACCTTTTTTTGTTTGTTTTTGTTATTAAAAAAAAGTCTCTAAGCATCCTAAAAAATTGTTTTAAGTATCCCCGAATGATTTTAGACCTGTGACATTAGCTCTTAGAAAGAAAGCTGTAAAATTAGAGATGCATTGCATATCTTGTTTAAATCTTTGGCGACATTTTGGTCAAGGTTGCGCATTTCTCGCCCGACTCCAAAACTCCAAAATACTAGATTTACACATCTGAAAATGTTATGCTCGTTGTATACTCAAACCGAGCAGAGCCTCATCTGGGGATTTTTCTCTCCATGTTTACAATCATATTCCTTGGTGGGAAAAAACTTCAAACCTCCACTTAACAATTCTGTTTAATCAGTGTTGGAATCTCTCCATATATATTTATTTTGACATGATCTGGCCCATTTTCCTGCGGTAAGATCTGTGTTCTCACCTACATGCTGTTCTTTTCCCTTTTGATATCCCTCCTATCTGCCATCCATGAATTCTGTGTTTGCATCCAAACAGCAGAGCCTCCGGTTCCATCGCCAGTTCCAAACTGGATGAGATTTTTGTTTTTCTAGACCCAAAGCATGACTGCCACTGGCTCGCGGCATTGTGTGTGCAGATGTTGTCTCGTTGGTGTTTGCTTTTTAAATAATGCAACACGAGTGAACGGGCGCAGAAACACATCGCCGCTTTTGTGCGCTGCAAATTGCATAACATAAACCGGAGATGTTTTAAGAGCAAAAGAGAAAAATATAAATCATCCTCAGCTCTGGATTTCTCTGCAATAAGCTGATGCAATATGCGTTATTTTGCGATGTTCATTTTCGTGTTAATTTTTAGTTAAAAATTGCGTCTTAATTTCACAGGTACAGCCCGGACAACAAAGAGGCAGACACAGATTACACACATAAGGGAAATGTAAGTAGCAGAATATCAATGAGCCTTTTCCTTATGCCTTACCAGCGGTGTATGTGAAAAATAAATAAATAAAATAAAATAATGCTGCTCCTCTACAAAGCAGCTTTAACCCAGATTATTCTTTGGGAATTTTTTGAGTCCTTGAGACAAAAGAGTTCTCTTGCTCCAACCTCCATCTCAGCGGAGAAGAAGACAGGGTGGTACAGGAACGGGAGAATCAAAAGGCTGGAAATTCACGGCTGAGAATAAATGCTCGCTCTTCCCTGAGGTGATTTGTCTTTGCGCTCTTCTTTCTACAGATGTTAGACCCCTTTTTTAGTAAAGACCTGAGGTTCTTTGGTAGCACTTTGATATCCTGCTCGGATTCAATATGTGAAATAGAAGAGCCACTCCGTGACTTGGAGCACATCACAGTCTTTGAAGTCTGATCCAATTTTTGCTGCTCACCATTTGATGTTGAAAGGATGAAATGAGGAAAATGTACAGTTTTTGCCAGTAACTCTGCTGAGCATATGTAAGATTAAAAAAGCAAAATCCTTTGGAGGATGTACTTAGAAATGTTAAGCAGATTAATACTTTCCTATAGCTCTTTTATTCAAAGATAAAATTAAATATGAGAGGAAGTCTGTATGTGGTGTTTTTCACCCTCTCACAATTAAGTCAGTGTGGTGCTGTTTGCTAGGAGGTAGGGCTAGTAAAGGGGGGATATGCAATTGCATTAGCATTTGATTAACATTGCAAAGCACATTAATGGGTTTGAGTTATATGAGTGCCAAATTGTAAATTGTAAATAAATGAATACAACATCTACAT